>WAAE01030050.1:0-22572 GCA_013400495.1 Nicator chloris | reverse complement strand
ATTTCTACCAGGCATTATAAAATGTCTTGAAACTATAATAGATGGCATTGGTTGCTCGGTCATTCATGTCTTCTGGTATGAACTGCTGTTATTATTACTCTTAAGAATATGTTAGATGGGTGTCTGGGGTCTGTTGCTGTTCATACCTCTCTTTGCACTGAGGGGATTGTTGAGCACCTCCCAAAGCAGTGAACTGTGACTTCTGAACCTGTGGAACTGTGTTGCAGACTGTGAATTGGTGTAATGAGAGTGCAGCACTACATAAAAAATGGGTGAACTAGAGGGGTCCTTTCTGCAAGATTGCAGGATGCCTGGAGATGAACATAGTGAGCTGGGGATATCTTTTCTAAGTTTGAGTTTGTTAATAGCTGATCTCCTTACAATCCAGGTCTTTTGTCTTTATGTTCTTTCTCAATTGTATGTGCAGTGTTAACCTTCAGGAAGAAATGAAATTCAGAATAGTACACACACGACAGATTTGAGCTCCATCTCTGCTGACTAATAGTAACTTGGTTGGGGTTATTTTGGAAAATGTAATAGAAAATACACAACTAGGTATATGATGCCATTTTAAATAGTCTTCAGTGTCTGTAGCCATTTCCTACTGGTTACTTGGGCATAAAAGTGTTTGCTGTGTGCTGCCTCAGATGGGCTCTACTGAAGTACAATAGGTGTCTTTCAAGACAACTGCTGTATTAATATTAGGAAGGTTTTCCTGCAGACATGGGAAATAGGGGACAATACAGTTTTGTGTCTAATGTTACTCAAAAAGAGATGCTAAAAACGAGTAGGCAGGGTGATAAAGGTAACTTTGTAGATAAAAACCACTTGCAGGTCGTTTTGAGCTAGGTAACAATCTGTGGTGGGCATTGCTTTAGTAGGGTATAATGAGAAAGGTGGTAGCTTTGACAGGAAACAAAGATCAATAAGGTGTGATTGAAGTAACTAAATTCCTTTAGAATTATCCTTGAATGAGCCTCAGTGTGACTAATAAAGAAAGGAAGTCTTTGTAAAGTTATGTGTTAATATTATTAATGCATAGGATGTACTGAAAATTACTGATGTGTTTGTAGAACTTGAGCATCTTCCTCAGTTGCATGTCAATACGTGCTTTCTGAAATATATAACCAGGGAATTATTTCAGTGTGGTACCAGTCAGATTTGGTCACAGGTGTGAATATCATCTCCCTTCTGAAGCAAGTTAATTGTCATTTGTTCAATTTAACACAGATATTTTGTGCTGAAGGGGAAATATCAGTGTGCTACCTGCTTGATGAGGATATTTAGATTCCATGGCTCTTTTAGTAAAGGTGGATTTTTTTTTTTTTTTGCATTTATTAAGAATGTGATCTGCTGAAATCTGTAACTGTTAGGCATGTTGTTAACTGTCAGCTGTCACTCTGTTGTAGAAGCTTCATTGGCCCTGTATGTAATATAGAAGCCTTTTGGGGTGAGCAGAACTGCTGTGTTAAAGTATTGCTAATAAAAATGTAAATAGCAAAACACATTATCAAGGGAAATTCAGATCTGCAGAATGTGCAGATCTACATGGTGAACCTTATTGAGGAGCAGCAGCAATGGAAATTTGGGTATCGAGACAAGCAACATTGCCTTTTGACTTTTCCAAGTGTCACAGATGGCAGGGAGGCAAATTAACAATTCTTTGAGAAAACATTTGTGTGTGTTACCAGGCTTTTGACAGATGGGTTTCTGCAGTAAGGCCTGCAAGCTATAGTTTCCACTGCTGCTGTTGACTTACAAATTCATGGGAGTTAGCGTTGGATCAATAGGGATATTTGAAGCCTTCAAGGCTTGTACTGGGAGGTGAGTGAGTGATATCCTTGGATATTCAAAAGGTTACTTGATACTAAGTCAGGCAAAGATACAAATTTCTGCAACAGTCATATGAAAGAAAGAATTTTTTAACTTGCAAGATATTAATTTTTCTCTCTTCAAGAAATGTGTGCATGACTGAAATTCAGGTTGGTTAAGTTTGGTAACTGGATCAGCAGTTTCTGTGGTAGAGCCTGACCACTGGACATGCTGATTATAAAAGCACAGTTCTGTTATTCCTACTGAGAGCCTCAAACAAAATCCCTTTGTTGCAGTTTGGTGGCTGAGCCTATCAGTGGTGTCCCTCTGGATGTGTGGGAGCAGCATCTCATGGATCTGCCCTGTATCCACCCTGTGACACAAGTATTGAACCACCTGAGCTGCTGGAGTGGGGAAGGAGTAAAGGCCTTAAGAAGAAGACCCAAATTGCCACTGACTGATTACAAAAGAAATCAGAAGGGATCTAAATCTAAATATTCGGTAAATACTAGAGAGTCAGACCAGGGCAGGGTTGTTGCTGTATGCATGGATGCAAACAGCTCATCTTACAGAAAGAGAAGATAGATGTATACTGATAGTGTAATGTCTTAAGCTTCTTTTCTAAAATGTCTTCAAGTATCTTCTAAAAGAAAAAAAAAAGCAAATAAAGAGCTGGATTAAACTGACCTCAGATCTGCTACACAAAGTCATATTTAATAGAGGAAAAGTGGGTGTTAAAGAGAATTAAAAGTGTTTATCTGGATGGTTGTAGAAATTCTTGTCATTTTGGAATGACAAGAAACGAAAGAATTAGGAAGCAAGGAAAAGGCCTGGTGTAAATAGGCTTCACACAGAGGGTGGCTGGGCACTGGAACCAGCTCCTCAGAGCAGTGGTCACAGCACCAAGGCTGACAGAGTTCAAGAAGTGTTTGGACAATACTTTTGGGTGCATTGAGTGACTCTTGGGGATGGTGCTGTGCAGGGCAAGGAGCTGGACTCAGTGATCCTTGTGGGTCTCTTCCAACTCAGGATATTCTATTATTCTATCAGAAAATACCACTAGGATTTGTTGGCGTCAGAGATTTCAGTAAAAGGCATGTGTCACTTCAGGAGGCATGGAGAGGATTCCATGATGGGGTATTTGGTGGGAATTTCCTCTAGGATTAAAAGTGGTAGAGCAAATACAAGCCACCTGATAGGAGTTTCAATGTGAAGACATTCACATGGAAAAATTCTAAAGATCCTTTTAGAGGCAGCAAGAGCAAATGGGGGGCACAGCAAAGTGGTCGGTGTGCCACCCTAGCTGTCCGTGGTCTGTGGCAGGTACCACCTTTTCTAGATCACCTGTAAATGGCCAGAACCTCTCACTTGTCAAGTAACCCAAGGTTACCCTTGGAAAAATCCTCCTCAAAGTCTCAGTAGCACAAGATGGGAAGGCAGATCTATGGGAAAGTGATTTTGCACATTAATGCATGACTGTTGTTGGATTTAGGAGTCCCCAATGTCAAATTTTAACTGAACCCTAATTGCATCTGGACCACTATATAAATCTGCTCCAAAATACAAATGCATTAATTCTAATCTTAATAAAAGCAGCAGCTGCAGATGGCATTAAAATCTTTAGGAAAAAAAGCTTAAAGGATCACTGTAGGTGAATTTTCATATTTTAAAATCATTGAATTTTTAAGTTTCCAAAGATTTGTAATTCTTCTTATTGCACTGGATCACTCAGCAGAATGCTTAATGCCAGGGAAGGAATGCTTCACACTGGTAGGCTAAAGAAGAGAGGAGAAACTTAAAATTCCTTCAGACTAAGAAGAAAGACAATTCATTGCTGACAGTACTTTAGGAAATGTTAGGAAGAGCCTGTCAGCTGCATGAGTGGGGGCACCTTCTGGGCATTCTGATAGACAAGGCTAATAAAGCCAGGGCTCAAGAACATGAAAGAAGGAGTGTTTGGCAGGAAGCCATAAGCAAAAAATTCATCTCTGTATTTAAAAATGAGAAGAACTGCAGTTGAAAGGAGGTGGAAAAAAGCAAGGCTAATGTGTAAAGAGCGGAAGTAGAGTACTGATGTTTTTAGCAGAGGAAACCAAGGCTGGTGAGCTGGGGTAAGATTCTGTGCCAGTTCCTAAATCTCATCTGAACATGGATGAGACAAAACCATGAACTTAAAAGTTGGTTTATTTTCACTGCCACAACATCAGGTCTTCTTATTTCAGTTTTCAGCTGTCATATCCTAACATATATACAGCATAGAAATTGAGTGTTTCTTTCATTGCAGCTTTCCCTTGGTTAAATAAGAACAGTTTGCTCTTGCTGAACAGATTGAGCTTGGAGACCTTACATGGTAAAGCTGGCTTTTTGGCTCTTAGAGCATTTCTATGGCTTTTTTTTTCCTTACAGATTTGTGGCATTATAAAATTTTACATTTGAGAAAATTTATTTGGTCACTGTACTCTGCCCTACCTACCTAATATTCAGCATTGGGTTTTTGTCCCCTAAAATCTGTGATCATTGATGGTGACAAATTTCTGGGAGATAAGGAGCCCCAAATTCTGCTTCACTTATATAAGCTCTAATTGGAGCAGCTGGCTATTTCTTGAGTTGTTTACAAAATACATAATTGTAATTGTGGGTGAGGTTGGCTGTTTGAAGGCTGTTTTGCTGGCTTCCTGCTGGAGATCATAGCGTGCTTCACTTAACCTGTGGGAGCAAAACTAGGCAATGAGAGCTTTAGAAAATCCCACCCTACAATTGCAACCAAAAATAATTTTCTAGCAAGTGGTTGTCACTGATTCCTTTTTTTTTTAAAGCTGAGCCACCTGCTGGGAGTTTGATTCTCTAGGACTCTTAAGATGATTTGAAGGCGCAGGAATTCAACCTAAAAATTATTTAGAGAACTCTTTAATGCCTCACCAAAGACACAGTTGTAGGCCTGTCACTTCTGGACCTCCAGGACTAAGAAATAAGTGTTGGATGCTTTGGAAAGGTAGTATTTGTATCTAAACATATGCCTGTGTGCTCTGCACATGTTCATAGAAACTTTGTCAGTGTTTGCCCTCCTTGGGTTGATTTAGAAATGTGTATTGAAGAATCTGGATTGCTCTCTTTTCAGCATCCTTCTTACCTTTTTTTAAAAGATTTAGTACCCAAAGGACTACAATTCTTTAAGACTATTGTTAGCTAAGTTGTTTAAAATCTATCAGTTACAGTTGATAAAATAATGAGCCTGTTGGTATTAGCAAATGAATCACTTTCAGCAGAGCTGCAGAAAGGCTGGATTTCCAGAAGGAATCGGAGGTGCTGCCCTGTAAATAGAGCAGTAGGTGTGGGACCGTGTTGTGCTCAGCACTTACACCGAAGTCAGTCCTGATCAACTCCTCTAAAGTTACCAAATCCATGCTAACTTCGTGGTGAGAGCAGAATATCATCTCTGATGTCCCCTGGTTTGCTTTACTCCTGGGTGGATTACCAAGGTTCAGCACTCATTATTGCTGACTCGTGACTCCCAGCAGTGCATCTCCCCCTTGCTGCACCCTGACTGCAGTGCTGCAGGAGGCTGATGAAAATGTCACTTGGGAACAAGGTACCCAAGTTCCTGTGTGTAAAAGACAACTGATTTTTTTTCCTCCTAGGAGACTGTGTCATTTGCTAGTTGCTTTCACTTTTCAGAGTCTATCTGAAAGTGTGCAGAAAAGGGTTTTTTCTGTATTTGACATAAACGATTTGGGAATACAGTCTTTTGGCTTTTCAGGGTGGGTGTTGTTGGTCCTGCAGTACAATGAATGGGGATGTCTGCAGTGCTGTGCTGCTGCTGCTCTGCTGGAAAAGCAAATTGAAAACCAGAAACATTGCTGATCCTTTCTAAGTTCTTCCACAATGACTTAATATTCCCTCATTTGTTCTGAAGTGTGATTTTTGCATTTATTTTACTTTGAGCCTACAGTGACACCCATCAAGCCTGATTATACAAAGGGTATGCAGTCAGACACTACTTAAGAAGAAGGGAGGATATAAACATTACTGCTTGCTTCATAAAGAAACATATTAATCTCACTCTGCCAGGCCTTTGTGAACCTTTGCAGTGGATAAATGATACTGCAATTCTTCAAGCATGTAGGGAGGGGAAAGCTGGTTACTTGACTTGTGCTGTCAGCTATCGTTGGAAACATAAAGTCTGTGTTTCACAACTACTGACAGTTTGTAGAAGTAGTGAATAAAAATATGCATTCTTAGTCAAATTGGGCTGCCTAACCAGAATATGCTGTTAGCCTGATATCCTATTTTTGGGTGAAACATAATATATTTGATTGAATAATTCTATTGTGAGGTTAGAATTTCATCTTTCTGTCTGTATTTTCAAGGCTATAAATAAATTCATGAGATCATTTTGCCATTATCTTACAGTAAGTATTGGTAATTCCTGGATAGGAGATAAGAATGAATTTGTTATTTTGATCAATCTATACTTACATATTTCTTCGTTACAATATTTTAGTCACCTTATAAAAAACTTACAATTGTACTCTAAAAACAACAATTTCAAGAAATGTCCTTTGTGGTAGTCAGTGTTCACTGGTGCTTTGAAAGGTAGATTTAATAAGGATTCTATTATTGTTTTCTTGAGGTCGTAAATAGAATCATAAATAAATCACAATAATGCAAACTCTAATTCATATTTCTGTGTAATTATAGAAAACACAAGTGGTTATTTGTCCTCTGTAATTTTCTGGCTGTATTTCCTGTAAATGCCAGCTCCACCATTTTCCTATATATTTTCATTTTGTTAGCTGAAGGAAAATGTCATTTCCCAGTAGACAGAACCAGAATCCTCTGTAAATAAAGTAAAATCAGAAATGTAAAATGTCAGCAACTGTTTTTGTTTAAAGAAGGCCATTTTCTTTCTGTGTTTGCATGCAGTGAATAGGGAAAAGAAGTTGCTTTTTTTTTTTTTGATAGTATTGCCAATAAAGATGATATTTCAAGCAGCATTTTTAATTTGTTCTTCTCCAGGGGCTGACAATGAATTATTAACAGTTTTTGACAGCAATGCCGCCAGTTCACAGTGTGTCTGTAATCTGAGGTTGAGTCCTATCCTCCTTGAAGGAACAATATTTTGTTCTGTGAATTCAGTGCACTTTCAGCTGGGGTCAGATGACCTCTAAGAATTACCTGTAGTGGGCTGAGATGGTATCATCCCTGAATTGTTGGACCATTGTGTTGGAGGTTTTGCCGGAAGACAGCTGAGGAAGCAGAACGAATAATCCAAGTGCTTTTCAGCATCTTTCATGCAAAATAGCTATCTTTGTTTAATCAAGGCTCACTAGCTATCCAAGTCAAGCCATCCAAGTCTGTGCTGAAGAATAAGGATCCTTATACAATCAATTCCTCAGTCAACGATAGGAGAGATGGACTTCAGCCAAAGAATTAGCCAACAGCTTATACAAGAAAAAGGCTTATGCCCTGTAGAAACATGGAGCCATTGGAGCTGCCAGCTTTCAGATTTTTCTTGGTTTATTTTAATCATGGAGCAAAAAGTTGAGGAGGGTGAGATTAGTACATAGAGCTTCAACTTAATTCCAAAACCTGCATAGCTGTCTTTGATTTACCTTCCTAACCTCCATCTTAGTCTTGCCTTGTGGAGGGGGCCTGGCCTTAGGAGGGTGCATTTCCTTCCATCTAGGATGCAATTAGCCCAGTGGCAATCTTCTCACTCACTGGAGAAGGACCACAAACCATGCCACACACATGGGTTAAGAATGACCCTTGGATGTCTACAGCTGGGAGGGATGAATTTGGTATTAACGCCTCAAACGCACAATCATGTGTCACGTCTGACACAGCCATGTAAGTTATCCTTAACATCCCCTCACTGTGGATTAAGCTGTAGTGCATTCATGTGTGTTTATTGTGGTCTAAGACTGCATACACTGATGTTTGCCATAGGCCAGGTAATATTTGTTATCTGAATGAACTACAATAACTGAATTTGTAATCTAATCCCTGGCTGAATGTGTGCAGGACTATTTGTTGTTATTGAACTTTATTAGAGTATTTGTGTGCTAAGAAACCAACATTAATAGATAGGATTCTAAAGTAGATAGATGTGATCTGCTTAGTTTAATATCCTGTCTCAAAGATAAATTTCTTTAGGATAACAATATCTCATAACAAGGAGTGAAGAGGAAAGAGTTAATGTTTTGTGGAATGACTCTTCTGTCATGAGACAGAGAGCTAAAGTTCCCTCTCAATATAACTCATTATTTTTGATACATTAATTATGAATCTTCTTGTTTATTTCCCTTCTGGGATAAACACTATCAGTGTTTTCAAATCCAACTTCAAAGGAAGAAGCTCTGGTTACAAAGAATCCCTAAAAATATGGCTAAACTTAAAACTATGCTCCAAATGCAAACTCTTTGTTATCATAGTAATGTTATATTTATTAAAGCAGCATAGAAAAGGATGGAGTCAGAAAATAATGCCCTCTCTGTCCATTGACCTGACACTATTACCTTTAGACTGAAGATAGCTGGAGTTACTATGAGAAAATCTGTCTTGTTATGTTTTGGAGGATAGGGACAGTACAACATATTTCTTATAAAATCTGCAAGTTGTGTGTTTGAGGTTTTGAATAAAAGTGCTGCCCAAGTCCACAGCAGTGCCTTAGAAATGGATAACAAAGGGAAGAATAAACCAGGCAGTGCAGTCACTGGAGGAACAAAGATAATCTACATATTTATGTGAATAAATAACAACTACTTCTTTTTGCTGTCTCAGTTGCTTCTTCCAATTATAGCATCCCGTTTGCCGTCTTAATGTTTTTCTTAATTAATACTGGTGAAGTCATACTCATCTATGTTGTCTAGCCATTTTTATATGTAAACATATCAATTATTTAAAAAAAAAAAAAATGTTTCTTATGACCCCAGCGTGCTTTGAGATAGCCTGAATACCCCTGTTTGCCTGAGGCTGTATTTTGTGTATTGAAGACCTGTAAGGTAGATATGGGTTCAGGCATTGGAATGAACTGCCCAGGCAGATGGTGGTTTTTAGGAAACTTCCCTATCCAACCATCCAGGAGCCTCTCTGGCAGTCACACCTGAGCTGGGACTGAGACCACTCCACCACTACAGCCCACACACCCAGCCAGACCAGGACTCCCATAGCACTCAATTGTTAAAATAATTTAATCTTGGTGCAATAACAAAATAATAGCTCAAGCTGGTGCCTCCAAGGAAGGACCTGGAACAAAGACCTCTCACAGTCTGAGCACAAAATGTCTGTGAGTCCTTGGCTCCTGCCCTAAGTGTCCAGTCCCCTGGCTGGTGCCACAGGTCCCTTGGCCCCTTGCTTTGCAAAGGGTGGCATTTCATCGCCTCTTGCCTGGTGCTCAACCTGCAGCTCACACTGCAGGTGCTCACTGACCTACCTGCGCTGAATGTGTTCCTCAAGAGTGGAATCCCCATCCCTGGAGATGGTCAAGAAAGGACTGGATGTGACAGTGCCATGGTCTAGATCAGTCAAAGGTTGAACTCAATGTTCTTGGAGGTTTTTTCCCACCTTAATGGTTCTGTGATACAATGAATTGGAGGACTGGAGTTAGAACCCAAGTTTTCTATGTAATGAGCAGTGAGAGCTATGTGACCTTGACTGTAGATGAAGGGGTGTGTGTGTATATATATGTATGTATGTATATATGTATAAAACTAGAACACAAAAGTGTTTCCTCTGTAAAAACCTCAGACTTTTTCACATCTCAAAGCTTTAACATTTCAATTAGAAGTCTTTTATGCCAATGGCAGCCTTTCAGATGAGGTTTTTTATTTCCTTGAAGACTGGCTCTTAATTTATTATTGCAGATGACAAAGAATATTCAGGAGCATTAAAATGCATGTCAGGATGTTCTTCAAACCAAAAGATTTGTTTAGTTTGCTGTTGCACAGGAGCAATGATATTCTGAAAGAACCAAGACATTAGAGTAATTTTAAAATAGGTTTTACAGCTTCATATATTTCTTGCATACCAATAGATTACTTGTTTTATAATACAAATAAGGTATTTGGAATTAGTTGAGGGGTATAAAGTTAAATATAAACTTGCTGATTCCTTGCAGAATTGTAGTCTAACAATTACTACATCCTGGAAAATTATTAGATGTAAGTACATCTCAATACTTGTTTTTCAGTTTGGGAGATAGATCTGGGCTGTCTGAGTATTTGATGAAGTATATTGTATATAAAAATTGAAATGGCAGGTTGGATTGGATCAGGTTTTTTTCCATGTATCAGTGTTCATTAAAAAAAAAAAAGGGCCTTCTGATTGTCAATTTTTATGTAATGAAATCTTAGTCAAAATATGGTAGCTGTTATGGAAGAACAGGTCAGAAAGAGGCAAGTCATGCCTAGCCCAGGGGCAAGTCAGAAGTCGTTAGTACCTCTGCCTATATATTGCTTAATTGTTGTTTTTAAGGAGTCAGAAGCAGCTGTGAGGGGGATGTTAATAGCTGATGTTTCTGCTGCCATACCATAACTGCATGCAGCAGAGACTGCACATAACTTGTCTGAGGAGTCTTTATACAGTAAAGAGGGCAAAGGACTCAGTTTTTACTGTCTTTGAGTATAAACTCCCACCTTAATGAGCAATAGGTTGCCTTTGCTACTGTAGAATAACAATAGAGGTTCCTTGAATTTTTTATTAGGTCAGGGAAATTCAGGTTAAACAGGTACAAATTAGACCCTGTTCAAGCTTAGGTTCTGTAAATACAATTCAACTTTTACTATACCTTTTGTAGACTTTTCATCATGATTATATTTATTAATATTACCTTGTAAGAAAATAATTCTTCAAGGATTACTAGAGGACTTTCTCGTCTGTCAGGGAAAATGAAAACATTCAAAATAAGTTTGGTGTGAAAGTACAAAATATGTGTCCCTCATTTTATATATAAAGGCTGAATAAGTGCCAATTTTGCATGCTCCCTAATTAATTGCAATTTAACAAATACTCATTTACTAAATGATGCACTTCCTTGATAATTGATATTGTGAGTAGGTGTGTGAAATATGTATTTTACTCACTACACACAACAGTACAAGTAATTTAATCCATAGTCATTTTGCTGCTGTCCATTATTTGGGATAGAAACCCTGGCAGTCTGTATGCATAGTGCTTCACATGTTGGGGCCCAGCATTTGAGATGACATAGGGGATGTCTGGCTGCCATTTAAATTGTTCCATTTTGCTATTTAAATATGAGCAATAATTGCTATGAAGATCCCAAGGACAACAAAAGAGCTTTTCGAGGGTACAGTCTCCTGTTCGTGTTGGAGAAATCATTTCAGCTCCAAAGGTTTCCCTGGATTGTCTGAGATTTTGTAACAGTTCTCTCAACTGCTCATTTACGTAGTGTTCTTAAAGATACTAAAGATGTATGGAAATGCTTATTAAATTAAGTAATACTGATCAGAGGAGAATTCAGTTTTAAGTTGTTTAATGAAGAATGTATTTGACATACTTCAGTATGATAGTAGTTAAGATATCTAAGGATGGAATTCTCAATTATATATATTTTTTTTCCCCCCTAAGACTTCTCCACTGTTAACCAGCAGCTACAAGAATTGAAACCTTGGTAATAATTTTTCTAATTTTCATACAGGGAGAAAAGAGAGAGGGGTTTGTTTGCTTGTTTGTTTGTTTGTTTGTTTTAAAAAAGGAGAAAGGCAACAGCAATTAGTTCAGCTTAGAGCACTTTCCTCCACAGCTAGACAATTTCAAAGTGGCTGAATCACTTTCTTTCAGTAAAGGCCAGATGAAGAGAGACCAGATCAACAGTGCAATCTGAGTATGAAAAGCCTAAACCTGGTTTAAGCAGACAGTACTTGGTAACCCCACAACAGGTTGCTGGTTTCTTATTCTACTCAGGTATCTGTATATGAAGTATTGATTCCTTCATAAAAATTCTCTGTAAAAAGAGCAAATAACCTCAAATCTGGATAATATTTGGCTACTTTTGTTTCCCCTTTCTGTTTTTCTTTTACATTTCCATTTCGGTTGCATTAGCTTGTACTAATAGATGTCCTAGTAGATGGTGCACTTGAAGGCTTTCTTTCTGCTGACCTTGGTCAACAAGATATTTGAGACTGCTGTAGATGTTTGTTGTATTTGAGTGCATTTTGCTGACCATATTTTGCTATTTATTCTACTACAGAAGTAAATACAGGCATGGTTCCCTGAAATCACTATTTGGCAGCAATGGCTAATGACAGGACCAACCTCCCAACCAAGTCTTCTGAGCATCTCCTTGCTGATGCAGACCTGTGAGTTAGAAAAGAGCTGTGTCTGTTGTGAGAAGTGTTTGACTGAAGGCTGGCTTTTAGAGCTGGGAACTCCAGTGGGCAGCGTGCTGCCTGCTGCTTTCACATATCCAAAGGTGTTATATCGCAGGCCGTAAATGTGGCCATTGACTGTACATCATGATTATGTCATATAAGGGCAGCTGGAAGAACATTTGTCTGGCATTAAACCAAACAGCTCAACTCTTTCAGACAGCAGCACACACATAACAGTTTCAGATCATTCATCCGTCTAGTTTTTGATATACTGTGAAAAGAAATGCCGGAATTTATGCACATGGCCACGCTGCTGACAGATTCCTCAGGATACTTTGAAGAAATCTGACAGCTCCCATTTAAGTTTACTAATGTGATAAAGTGTTTTTAAAGGGTATAAACATTTTATATGGGAAGCTGCAGTCTTGCCAGTGAAAGTGTTTGGCTTTACGAAAGCACAGAGAAAACAAATGCCCCTCCATAAAATAATATGGCTTTACAGTAATATCGTTAGAGAAATTTATATAGTTAAATCTGCAGAAAGAAGTAAAGGATTCCATAGGCCATTGGATTTCTGGGGAAAAATCTTGAAAGGTCATAAATGTTTTAACAGAAGTAAGGTTAAATTGTGAGTTTAAAAACCCAAAACAAATTAACTTCTGGATTTTTTCTTTTTTACTTTGATTCTCCAAATTACACTTCATTCTTTATGGAAACACCTTTACAAAAGTGAAATCCAGTTGTTTAAGCTTTTGGTTGATATGAAAGTTTGGATCAATTTCCTTAATGCTTTTAACCTAGCATGGATGGAAATAGATTTTCAACTTGAGCTTGTGAAAAACTTAATTGCTGTTCAGGATAATTACTTGTTTTCTGCTGTACTGTACTGCATAATGTTCTTTTTGCCATAAAATCACATCTTAGAGTGAGAACACTTAAATAACAATTACTCTGACTTTATAAGCATCAAAGGAAGGTAAGCACCTTGTTGTTGCCCACTTCAGAGTTTCAGAGTGAAGATAATCAATTGGTTTGAGTGTGTCAGGTGTAAATTTGAACCAATAAAGACAGTGGAATAAACTTCTGCTGTCTGCATTGAGTCAAGGAGTGCTCCTGCCATCACTCTTGTTCACAGGGAACATCTGAAGTGACAGAAGAGGAGATATTAAAATGTATTGCCAGAGACTGATGGTAATTACCCAGGAGAGGAAAGGAATTTAGGGATGAAATAGCTCTGCCTCATACCAATTGCTGAAATCTGATGTGCCACCAGAGCACAAGAAGTGTGCAATATACCTCAGAATTGGAGGGGAAGGAGAGGTAAGATGTGTGATCTGTGAAACTACCCAGTAAGCCCAAGATTCATAGCTAATCATTAGAAACTATTTAAAACAATAAAAATAATAAATACCATGTATACTGAGGGGATTCTGAATATCAGAAATACGTCAGAGGTGTTTTTGAGGAACCAACTAATATTTGAAAGATAAGGATTTGTTTGATAGTCTATCTGGGTTTTCTGGTGGTCCTACTTTCCTTCTTCTACAACTGCTTTGTGAGTTTCACTGTTGGCACAGGAGTCTATGGATGCCAAACATTTGCAATGGTTTAAAAATGGATTAAGAAATTAATGGAAGAAAAGTACACTTATGCTCTTAAATATAAAGCTGCCACTCTTGTTTTGAAAACCACTGAACTGTGAATTGGTGGAAGATATCAGTGAGGAAAAACTGTAGGGCAAAAAGTGTGGAGCAGAGATTTACTTTTCTATTGTACTTTTCCTCAGAATCTATTCCTCTCCTGTCATGGAGAAAAGACATTGATGTGAACTCTCTGTCATCACTAGGGTGGTTAATCATATGAATATCTGAAGAGCATCTTCCTCTGGCCAGTGCTTCCTGTGACTACATTATTTTTTTAAAATATTAAATGATAAATTCACCCAGCATATTTTAAAGTTCAATATTGTTCTCTGAATAGGTTACTATTGAATATTTGCTCTTCTGTAACTGAATGTTCTTCATTAAAAACTGCTTCAGTAGTATGACACATGTATCACACAGTAAGTGATCCTGTTGAGAAGGAGATGTACAAGAATACATCTGGATGCTCCTGGAATGATTCAACATACTCTTTCTCAACCTTCAAATGGAATTCCCTTATAGCTTTTTCATGTGATGTTTGCTGTATATTGTCTTTGTAAAGTGATGGATTCAGTGGGTGAACATGATACTGGGTGCTAAAATTTCTCATCACTTTCTAAATCTTCTCATTTCTTTCAGCAGGTAGGTGTGGATACACTCTTCTCTCTGAATGTGACACCCATTTCTCCCTTACTCACTCCTTTGTTGCCTCTTACAGCACAATCATTGTCCCTTAAGCCTAGCTCAAGATTTAGCATCGAAATACAATTTTGATGGAATCAAAGTGCAGGAGAATAATCCTGAGAATGTCACTGAGTGAGCTGCAAACCCTGCAAGTCCAGCTCTTGTCAGTAGTGGAGTTCAGGTGTGTTACTGCCATGAGAGGCCAGAGGTGGCTGAGGCTCAGCTGAGCTGAATGTCCCAGCTCATGCCTGGTGCCAGAGGCCATGGAGATCAGGCAGCTGCACTCCCTGCTCAGCCTGCCCAGCAAATACTGTAGCAGGTGGATTTAGCACATGTCTGATGTGTACTGACAGGGCTGCAAAGCTCTGGCTGCTGGAGCTGTTACAAATGGGGTTATTCCTGTATACCTGTGGGTAAGAGATAAGAGCGTCTACCCAGGCACTGTAAAACCAGGATCTTAGGGCTGCTTTAATAGAGAGAACTCAAGGCAGAGCTTGTGATTTGCAGAGACATCTCCATTCCCCTAGGAGGGTTTCTGCTTTATACTCAGAAGATAGAAAGGTATTTGTGAAAAGCAGGACCAGATTCAGGACTTTGGCCTCCCAGATGATTCATGGAAGAGGGGACCTAGAGAAAGGTCCTGCCACTGCCCCTTCTTGCCTCTCAGAATCTCTTCTTGCTGACCCAATGAACAAGTATTAGTGTGTGTCCTTGTCCAGTTTGGCTTTAAGCTGGTAGGGTCATGCTCTTTAACCTAGTGTGTAGCTGATCATATAGTGCAGTAAATAACAATTCCTGTACTCCTTTCTCCGACTTAAAAAACCCTTAAAACTACCTATCCACTTATGTCCATACAAAGTGAAACACTTAATTTGGGAGGAAGCTGACAATTCCATTCTTCTTGCAGTCCCAAGCTGGAGGCTTTTGCTCAGTGTGCAGTCTCTAGGAGGAGTGGTATTTTTTACCATTTTATGTCATTCACATTAGGTACACTTGATCTCTACCCTTTTCAGTGTACCAACAGGAGTTGAAATCCACTCTTTATGCCTCAGTCTGTATAGTCAGAATAGGGAGTGGATTGAAAAAAGAAATAATAATAACAATAATTTAAAAGTACCCAAATTTTAACACAGACCCAAGCAAACCCAAATATATGCAAGTTTACCTTTTTTATGCCTGCAATCAATATGTCTGTGCTGGCATGGTAGGTAAGAGTGTCTTTTCATCATGCTTCTGCTTACAGGCATGGCTCAGGGAGCCCTGTCAGGGCACTTGGTTAGACAAACTTCTGTGCATCTGAAAAAGCAGGGTTGTTTGCTCTGCTTGGGCAAGTAGGTGTCTTGACTTCCCTTGTGGATGTGACCAGAAGAGCGTGTTGATAATTATGCTGAAATTCAATACAGGTTTTCATCCCCTCCTGCATTTCCAGCCTTTTCCCTTCTGCACTCCCAAGCCTTTTCAATAAGGAAACGAAATTCAGCTGTGGAAGTTTTAGAAGTAATTACATTGAAAATGCCATAGAGTGGGAAGAAGATTTGAAAACATGGTTCAATATTTTGTTTTAAATGGATTTATAATTACATATGGGAATTCTTTGCTTCCACAGTCCTGAATGGGACACGAGGAGAAGAATGACAGCATGCGTGGGAGTATTGATTTTAAATAACTAGACTATTAAATGATAGCAAAAAATGTATCACTCAGTAGATACCTCTAAGGATGAAATCACTTTCATCTGTCACTGTGGAATGGAAATAAGTTTTAGACTTTAGCTTTTGATATAGATTTTATGGACTTTTTTGCCTGTATAATTGGATTAGAATTGCTGCACTTGTAACCTTTTTAGTGACTACTCATTTGAGTATTGACACACATGTGTTTTAACAGTATCACCCTTGTGGCTCAAAGGCTTGGTCTACAAACGAGTATCTGTCTCTAAAGATATGTCTCTCAATTACTGCAAACTTTTAGAAAACATATAATTTATAATAATATTGATTTTCATTTTTTTCCCCCTAACTTGAATTTAGCAACATCTCTTCAGGCTGACAATGCTGGTTATAAAAGCCCTTTGCCTGAATTCAGATGGAACCATAGTTAGAAGAGTCTCCCTGGATGATATTTAAGACTGTTAGTAGAGTTGAGAGGAATTAAGTTGCCTGTAACAGCTGTATCTAGTGAAAAATGCAGAAATTTGCTTAATAAAACTACTTTCAAATTTATGTTGAATTAATATTATTAATACACAAGAGGTTGAAAAAAGTGGTTATGATATTGCAAGGTATTGGCTTTTTAAATTTAATTTTATTTTTAATGAGAAATTGGAAAGTGCATTGGGGAAGTGGGACAGTTTCTAATCCTTTTTCTTCTTTAAATATTTGAAAAGAAATGAAACTTGTCTTACAACCTTTTTGTTCATCAGCTTCTAAATCTCTCTAATTTAGAGATTCAGTAATTCATGATTAGGAATAGCATCACATAGATACAATGCCCATTGGAACTGGAGAGCAGACACATATTTCATCTGGAAATATGATGACAGATAGTCTGAATTTTCATGTGGATACAGTATGTATTTCAGTTGGTAAACTGGCAGTTTCCAAAACCAAATCCAAACCTTTTACCCAAAATGCTTAACTGATAGGAGAGTAGTAGTGATCCAGAGGTGGCCTTCCTGATCTCAGAGTAATTTCTTTAATCTCTATGCACAACATGTAATCTGGTTTTGGGGAGGGGGGTGTGGTGTTTTTTGGTTGTTGTTTTTTCTTTGTTTGCTTTTGGTTTTTTGGGTCTTTTTGGTGTGCAGAAAACCATATAGCTGTCCTGCATTACAAGCACCAGGACTTTGATTATGTCCAATGCCAACAATATGAAAGAGTTAACATAATGAACAATTTTTACTCTATTTTTCTGTTCTAATTTTATTGGAATTTTATTCTAATTTTAAATTAAATCTGCTTCCCAACCATAGGGGTTTTTTTATGTATTGCTGAAAATACCTGAGCTCAGCTGGGGAAACCATATCCATATGAACAGTCCTGTTAACATCAACATTTGGGGCTAGTTGTGCTACAGAATAATTGAACAGTGGTACAGACTTGTTCTCAGGGTGTTTTTTAGGGATAGGAAGCACTCTTTGATTTTCCCCTCTTCACTCCATCCTCTGCTGTTTCCAGTGGCTCTTGATGGTTGGTTGGGTTGGGTTGGTTTGGGGTAGGGGGAATGGTTTTTAGCCTTCCTTTAAACTCTAAATATTCCTTTTTGTACAAATGGGACTTTACAAACATGAATAATTCTTTTTTTTTTTAATTCAGTGGGGGATACCTGTCATTTTAAACTGAAAGATCACCTTCATTCTCTGGGGGAGGGATTACTTCTCATGAAGTGCAGACCATATTGTCAGCACTAAAACCAAGTAAACTAGAGATAAAATATGGGGGTTAGATTGATGAGTGTGCAGAAAAGTACAGAACTTTTTTTAAAGTGAAAGACACCACTGCTTTCTCCCTTATGCTTGAATTGAATGAATTCAAAACAGGCTAAGTAAACTTGTCTTAAACTTTGCAAAGCATTTCCTTTTGGAAGGAAGACCAGGCAGGATAAAGATCTTACCAGCTGTATGCTTTGAGGAAGTATATATCGTGGAAAAGACCCAGTTAGAAGTAAGGGAGATGTTGTTCCAACTTGACCTTTAACATCCATCCCCAGATGATGCTCTGTGAGCAACTCTAGTGGTTTTCACCTTAAAAGTCTTGGTTTTGCCTAGTACCTGGCAGGCCGAGGCTCTCTGCAGTCCACATTCTCCTCTGGTGGATACATTTCTGATAAAACAGACTTGGGATAGAAAAGCACCCGCAGAAATTCTGGCGGCGGTGCTAGCGATCTGTAGTCACAATGGGGAGAGTCAGGTTGTGCTTTTTTAGAGCAGAGCAGAGGTCACTCACCTGGGAAATGTGGATGAAGTGTGACTGCATTTGTCTTTTTTGTCTGTTTATCAGCATTTCTGAGGTGTGTGTCTGTCTCACAGGAATGTATCCATGCCGCGCACAAACCAGAAATGACCTCTCACTGAATCAGAGGCATGCTATCTCCAGAATAATCACAGGCTTTACACCCTAAAAATGCTTTTTTGAAACAAGTCAGGTAGGCAATAAGCAGATGTTTTCTGGATCCTGATGTGTTGTTGTTCAGGTGGACCTTTAGTGCCCCGAGCTTTCAGCTGCTTTGGGACCCTATGGATACAAAGTTGGATTTCTTACAGCGTGTGGTGATGGTGGGAACAAGCATCACTGACCTCTCTTTTCCTCTCCTTCCTGGTAGCATTCCTAGATTTTATACAACTGCAAACTTGGCAGTATTGGCTGAAGAAACTCAGGCTAATAATTTAGGAGATTCATGGGATTTTTTTTTATCTTTCTCTTAAATTTGTTTTCTGGTTATAGAAGGTTGCAACAAGAGGCAGACTGGGAGTTCAGAAGCAGATGATGCCTGCTGCAGAGGGGCTGAGGACATTAAATGGGGATAAAGAGAAAAATAAGATGCAAGCCCCTTTTGAAAGCTTTTGAAGCCATAATCCATCTGTACTGTAGGTTTTTGTGGTGTTTAGAAACCCATGTCAAGGCAGCATTTTCAGCTTCAGATACTGGTGATGGCAGAAGGCTAAATTAAAAAAAGAAGTGTGAAGTTGTAGTAACTCTAGTAGCAGGAAAAGTTGAAGCCACAGGGATGAACAACAGCTAACATATCAAAGTGTAAAGTATGTTTTATCTCAGTTCTCAGTCCTTTTGTAAGATATTAATGGTTTATTTGAAATGCAAATGAGAAAGGATGAAATTTTATTGCAAAACTGTATTCCACATCAAACTTTGATGTCTCATTATACAGAAAGAGCTTCTAAATTTTTTCGTGGTTTTTAAAATCAGCTCAACATATTCTTAAAGGGCCTGCATTTAAGATAAAAGATTCAGTAAGCAAACAGCAGTTGCTGTTTTAAGTGCACGTTCCTATTCTCCAAAGCATCAAGCAGGGGAATTATTAAGTCTCTTTTGTTTAAATCGAGTTGAAGGAGAGGGCGGAAGGTGAGTAAAGACATTGTGGTAATTTTCTCAGAGACTACCTTATACAGCCCTTTTGTACCACCTGACTGGGAATCAATAGTACTTTATTGGAAAACAAGCAAGCAAAATGAAAACCCAGGACAGCTCTTGAGCACAGCTGCTGTCATTGCCATTAGGAAACAAAATCTTCCTCTAGTTTTCAACATTTTCTCAAAAGGACAATGATGCTGTTGGAGTTTTACTTTAAATTTGAATTCTTTTCAGGACCTAAGTTGTTGTTCTGGTGTTTTTTGGGTTTTTTTTACAGAAAGCAGTGCCTGCTATTTTTGTGGAATATAAATCCCATATTCCTATATGTGCTGTACCAATAGAGTAACTTCTGCTGGGAAAGACTTAACTTTTTTTTTCTTTTCTTTTTTTTTTTAAGTCAGTTCCATGTTCTTGCTTTTTTCCCTCTTTTCTTCCTCCTCTTTCATCCCCAACTTCACTTCTCTACAATGACATCAATAGAATGAAATTTCAAAGTGGAGAAGAGATTTCTTAACTGACATTGTCTCAGAGAAATTCAGAGAAACTCTTGATTGATTTGGTTTGCACACAGTGTCTTGTGTGCCCTCCTGAAGTCTTGACATGGAACCAACTCAACAAAGTAGCAGAGAATCCAACTCTGTAATTCAAGCTGAAAGTTGTCAGATGGAATGGAAGCTTTTTTCCTAAGAAAAGAAAGAAAAATTTGTTTGACAATTCTTCATAAAAATGAAGTGACGAAGCTGTGAGAATTAGGAATGGAACAACATGGATTTTGAAATATTGTCCTCAAGGCAAACATTGTTGACCCATTCTGGTAATCCTCTATTTCTTTGGTTTGGTAATGATCACTTTACTAAACGGGCTTCAGGCCTGGGAGGAAAATCTCCTAAGATTATTATTGTTGTTTTCTTCTTTCTTAGTCTATTTATTACTTTTTTTTCTCTTTTTTTTCTTTCTTTTTTTTTTCTTTTTACATATTCAAAAATATGAATGGATGGAATTGTAAAAATTAAAGATGGTTAATTGGGTAAGATTCCTTGGGCCTAAGGTGTAGATGTCAATATCTCAGTTAATTTCAATTGGTGGAAGAAACTGCATTTTTAGGATGCAGTTCAATTCATAGAATGCATGTCTGAATTTGTATCTTAAACTGCCTATTTCTCTTCATTATATAGAGAAGCTTGGGTAACTATTTCAGGTCTAGATATTCATGCAGATGTTTAAATTTAGAAATTAATTTTATGCTCTAACTTGACAACATCCAGTCAAAATAGATCTTGGCATCAGTGTAGACAGCTACATTCAGGCTTCTATGTGCAACAGCTGAAAAGGAATAAAAAAATGTTCAAAAGTTGTGATAATGAGGGAGGGGAAAACGCTGAGAACTATGACTGTGGTTTTATTAAAAACCCAAGAAAAATCAGTGCTTTGCCCTCATCCGAGATTCTGTGTTTGGTTCCAATTGCTGCATCAGAAAGACACTGGAGAGAGAGAGGGGTTTAGAGAGGAGGATGAGGTGTTTATGGAGAAAATATATCATATGAAGAGCCTGAAATGCCTTGGACTATTTAAGGAGAGATGAATAAGAGGGAAACAGTAAAATTAGCCAAAGTAGTGATTACAGTGAAGAAAAGCAGGATATGAATTTGTATTTTATTTTTAAAGCTTCAATAGAAGAACAAGGAAACACTGATTGAAACTGGAAGGGGGAAATAAAAAAACTGATGGAAGAAAATGCTTTATTCACACATTGTATAATTAACCCATGCAGTCATTTCCCAAAGATGGTATTGAGGCTAGTGTTTTACCAGCCTTGGAAAACAGGACTGGAAATATATATATGGGAACAAGCAAAGCATCTACAGCTATGATAATGTGCAGCATCCACTCTCAAAAACAAGAGTAGCTTTGAATGTTTTCAAAGTAATTTCAGAACTCCTGGACCAGCATGGCTTTGGGATGATTTCAGATTTCACCACTTTTGAACCAAGTATAAAGTAAATGGTTTTTAGGTTTGTTTTTTTTTTTCAAAAGTTAATTTGTTTATGCAAAATAGATGTACTGTTTGAAACCATGAGATTGGATCTTGCTTGGTTATCATCTGTTCTCATTTATTCAACTAAATGCAAAATCCATTGTGCCCCTCTGTCAAAATGAAGGCATATTTTTGTTTGTGATATATTAAGAGCAAAATAGCAGTGATATTTCAAAAAGATTGGGCTAAATCAGGTTCAGTATATTGTCTGACTGGGAGATGAGCTCAAAGGAATCTCAAAGTAATTCAAGCAGGTTGCAGCCTTTAAATGCTAATTGAGTTTGTCTGCAATGTTATTGATAGAGCCTCTAAGGAAGAGAATGAGAATTCATTAATCTTATACGAATAACCAAAGGAAGAAGAAGTGAATTAAAGGGAAGTGTACTTTTTTTTCCTAAATTCTAGATCTATCAAACATATTCACTCAATTCAATCTTGTGTCTAGTGGCCAATGTAGTATTTTAGATTTAGTTCTGTTTATAGGTCATGAAATATCTGTTGCAAATATGAGTGAGGTTTTTTTACTTAAGCAGCCAGCAAATATGTGAGCTCCTGTTATTGCTCCAGCTGTGGGATGAGATGTAGCAATGCAGTCTGCTTCCGTGTCAGCTTTGGTCTGTTACACAGGGTTTACAACAGATATTAGGGGGAAAAAAAATCATGGAAAGGGTTATAAAGCTTTGGAACAGACTGGCCAGGGGAAGTGACCATTATTCCTGAAAGTGCTAGTGAAGGATGTGGGTATGCCACTTGGTAATCTGTTTATGGTGAATGGTGGTGATGCTATGTTGATGCCTGGACTTGATGATCTGAAAGGTCTTTTCCAACCTCAACAATCCTGTGATTCTATGGTTATAGGAACTCCTGCTTCCCAAGTTAAAAACTAAGTTTTCTGAAAGCCCAAGGATCGTTTTAACTAGGACATGCAACTGAGGGGCTCCTTGGACCTTTTGAAGTGCCTCCATGCTTTTTTTTTT
>WAAE01030023.1:0-14254 GCA_013400495.1 Nicator chloris | reverse complement strand
TGTTCTGGTTCTTAACATTTCTTGCATGTGTTGAAAATCTAACTTAAGGGTGAGAAGCGGTTGTCCTGCCTCAGGAAAGTAAATAAAAGATTTAGTTGAGTCCAGTATCATTCAAGCCTTCATTTAGGCTTGAATGATACTGGACTTAACTAAATTTTACTATCTTTTTGATTTCAACTGTTATATTTCTTCTTATATATGTTTTGCAAACAATCATCTAACTTTTTCATTATATCTGAAATTAGATAGTGGATATGTGTTTTTTTCTGTTTTCAGCTATACCTGATAAACAGATGATGAAGATACAAAGTTAAGTTCAGAGGGAAGAAACTGAATGTGAATAGAAAAATGTTGCAGATAATATCATCCTACAATATTGTCTAAGATGTTGAATTACATTTAAAGAGTACTTAAGTACCCTTGTGAACACAAGATTTTACAAAGGCAATATATGTCTTTCTATATGCCCCTGTATTTGGCATGTATTCTCTTGTTTTCCTCCACTATAAACCAGCTATCACTGATTTAAGTGCTGATATAATGACTTCTTTCCTTGATCAACAGCTGTTCACAATTTGTTATTGCAGATTATTTCCTCTCTGAACTTCTATTGAGGGTCTAGAGTGCCTTAGACCTTTCTGCTTGGAATGATAAAAATAATAATTTATCAACATGATTCATATTCATTTATCTCTGAGACTGTGCCATTCTAACACACTGAAGAAAGAGGAGTGAAGTCAGTGATTTTTCTGAGTGTTAGATTTGCAGGCTGTAAATGAAAAATTGTGGCAGGGATCACTACTGAAAGCCTATTAGAAAATGTGACAGAAAGAATATTTTTAGCCATGATAACCATACTATATTTAAAAACTTAAGAACTAGAAAAAAATCAGGGATAGCAGTCAAACTTTCATGCAATTATTTTACAATTTGCAGATAACCCATCCTTATGGGTTAATGAAAAGCAAAGCGCAAATGATAGAGAAACAATAAACTGTGTCTCACAAAGCTGTTGGGTGCTAAGCAATTTATTCATGTCACAAAAACCTTTCTTAGAGGAAAACAAATGAAAAATATAAACTATGAATTTGATGAGGCCAGATGCTGGATCAGATAAATATTCTTTGTTCTTTCCAGTCATCACAAAAGGTGACTGTATGCACACTCGAGATAAAACTCGAGTAGAAAAATCCTCTTACCTTTATGCTACTTACTCTGCTTCCTTTTTTCCCTTCTTTTTTATGAATTATGCTAGAGGACAACTAACCTGGGAATAAGTGCAATTGATGTACATCCTGATTCTACTTGATAGTCTAGAAACAGAAAAATGCAGCTGTTCCAGGAGGATAGCTTGTTCAAAGATCAAAAGAACTGCTACTTTAAACTGAGCCCAGCTGCAGAAGTAGAGAGAATCACAACCAGCGGTGTGTGTGTGCTTTTAAAAATCTCCTCTTATACCAGAAAATAAGATTTCAGTCTCGTACTTTGAAAACTAAGAGCAAATGAAAGAAAAAAAGTCTTTTTTTGGAAGACGATGAGGAATTACAAGGCTTCCAACAGAAGGCTCATATAGAGTGCTCAGATGATTTATCAGGTCATTGAAAAACTCTTTAATATAACACAGAAACTTCCATTGTTTAGTTGTCACAACCAGCGGTTTGTTTGTTTGGTTTTTTGTGTGTTTTTTGTTTGTTTTTTTTGTGTGTTTTTTGTTTGGTTGGTTTTTTTTATGCTGTGGGTGAAATGGGAGCAACTAAGAGTGCTTTATTGGCAGCTGGAAAGCAGATAATATAATTTTATTTAATATCACTGAAAGGTGTCATATTTACAGAACTCATTAGCTACCATTTGTTTTCTTGAAATAAGAGCAGGCATCAGTGATAGGGAAATTTCCCATATTAGTTATCTGTGCTCCTAAAAGCGTACAATTTTTCAAGACTCAAATTTGCATGGTTAGAAAAGCATTTTAAATCCAGGGAGCTAAAACCCACAAATGGCAGCTTCTTGAGGCTGCTTTGCCAAGGGCCTTGGTTTATCAGCACATTAGGAAGAGTCTCTAACTTCTTTAAAGATTTAAATATCCAGGCCATGTGGCTGGATATGCAGATACTAATGACCTACACCAGACACCAGGTAATATGGGCTGGACCAAGTTGTCAAGAAATGAATGACTTTAACTTGAAATAAATTAATAGCAGCTTACCACAAATTCCATAAGCAATTATAAATTGTTAAAAAACTTGTTAAAAACAATAAAATTTTGCTTGTTAAAAACCAATAAAATTAGTTTAGGAACTGTTTGCTTCCACCAGATATGTGCCTGGCATCCTTTGTACTCATATGGATATCAGTATAATTTTTAGACAGTTTTGCTTTTCCTTTCCAACTTACAGAAAAGCATCAACTCACGTGGATGGCACTTATTTTCTGGTCTGGTCTTGCAAGTGCCTTTCAGGGTAGATGCAACCCAGGAAGGACCTCCTGTACTGAAGGATGTGACAAGTTATAATATTCCAGTCAGGCCTATGGAGAATTAGTAAACAGTGGCAATACAAAAGCAAGTCAGGGCAAATCAAACCAGAGATTTTTTTTCAAAACCTGAATAAAACCTGGAAAACAATGCCAATACACAGCATACCACTGTGTGTTATATGTCTCATTAGAAAGGAAACACAGAAATAAGACACAATAAATTACCTCTGGTAAAGTGAAAATTGGCATCAGACAGAAATCACACCAGTGTGAATTCAGATTTTAAAAGAGCAAAGCAAATTGGCTCATTTAGAACTGTAATTCTGTGTATACCTCGTCAGTGCATAAAAGGAACTGTGAACATCAAGAATGGAAGCGGATGCAATCCTATCGGAGCATTGCATGTAGGGCTTATTGTAGCACTCCCAGCATCCCCTGATGCCCTTCCATTCTGGTAATTCCAATTATTTACCTATCATTGAAGACTCCATAATTCATACAGTCATGTGTTGTAGCCTATTATGTCACTGTGATACCATAAGGATTTGATCAGTGACTGAGCTGCTTTAACCCAATCAAGTATACTTGACAAACTGTGTGATGCTCTAAGTTTTGCAGAATTATTTTTAACCATGACAAGATGACACATCATTGTCTCTTGACTGCTAACCTAGATGGGCTGATACCAGCTGATAGCGGGGGCTATCTCGGATGACATGTGTACACAGCAGTAATCGAGAATGCATCATGCTATTAGGCTCCCACAATTGCTTTACTGCTGTTACAAATGTCAGTTCCAACCTATGATAACAAAATTTTCACAGCAGGGCTCCTACCCACACTTCTTTGGACACTGAGACTCATTTTTCTAGCAGCCTGAGTACCCTGAAGTATCTACAGAGATAAGAGAGTCGCAGTTTCTTCTAAGTAAGTCTTTCCCAACAAGTTTAGGCACAAGCTGAGATCTATCTTGCAGTCCTGAAAAGTGCACATTTACACTGCTTCTACAGAAATTGCATTTAGGTGTTGTCTGTACAACTCAATGAACACAAACACCTGGTCATTTGCTTGGTGGGGGTTTTGTTTGTTTGTTTGTTTTTAAAATGGAGATTAAAATGTAAGTATCTTGTAACTCAAGTTTCAGTTCAGGGTCTTCCATGGACAAGACCATATTCCTGGCCTCACCCCTCACACCCGCACTTGCGGTGGTGCTTACGGCCTTTGAGTGTGCAGGTGTTTACTTATTCAACAAGCAAACCAGGTGGCATCTATTCTAACTAGGTGTGTGATGGTTTGAAAATGGTACATCCGAAGAGGCTCCCAGTCCTGCAGTGTGGGGGCAAGTCTTGTAAGGAACAAGGCTCACTGAGGTGAGTGCAGAAATCTTTACCACGGTCTGAAGATGTGCACCCATTAGCCCTCAGGTGATGTCAGTGGGGACAGCCAGAGGACAGTACTGAGAAGAAGGCTGTAATGCAGATGTTTTAGTGTGAGCAAACCTAAGGAGAGATTAGAAATGTGAACAACCTGCATCTTTGATAACTCTCTATGGTATTTGATTACTGTGTTTTGGTACAGTTTACATTTTCAGATATCTTTCCTAATACAAGACCTATATTTGTTAATGGCAGAGATGAATGGGAGTGTAAACATCTTTGCTTAATTTTAATGAATGCCTAATTTTCTTCATAAATATTTTCACATAAGAAACACATTTTAGTCATGAGCTTTTTCCCTCAGCCTTCTTCATTCTTGCCTTTTCTACCTTTTCATTCTTCAGAGGAAAATAGGATAAGAGGAAATCTTTTTCCCTCTAGTAGGCTGTGAAAAAGGCTATGAGAAATGGGTATCTCTGCAAAAAAAAAAAAAAAAAATTGGGAATAAGCATAACTCTTTCTATCATCTGTCAGTATTTCCAAGGTATTTAATTATAAAGCCTGTCTTTTCAACAGCAGCATAACCTAGGAGAAGACATGCTGCATTTCAGTCTGTGGTACCATACAAGTAAAACTGACATCACAGCCTTAAGCCTAGAGACTGAAAGGGTGAATGTAACACCACAGAAAGGGGTACACACAGGACAGTTTTTGCACAACAATTTTAACTGCATGGTTATTCAAACGTCCCTGTAATAATTGGATAAACTAGACTATTAGTATCATTGTAATTTGAGTAGTAATAATTGCTATGTTTTGATAGGATTGTTAAATCTTTAATTGGTCTCAATAAACTCTTATCTTCACATATCAAGCATGTAATACTTTGAGTTTGACAACTGTGCCATTTAAAGGGCGTTGTAACGGTGCTAAAAAAAATGGTTGTCTCACAGGCAGATAAATTTAGACAGACCACAGTGTTTCTAGCCTACAAACCCAGGCTGCTCAGGGTATTTTCTGGGTATTTCTGGGTGGTATCTGTTGTGTGAGGTAGATATACTTTTCCTCTAAATTTCCTCATTTCCTTCTTACAGCTCCCTTAACACTGGACAGATAACCACTGTGTTATTATAAAGGAGAATAAAAAGAGATGCAGCGACATTAATCTAACTTAAGCAACATTAGTTGTTTTTTGTTCACCTAGTTAAAAAGTCTTTTGAGCTTCAGTATGAGAAATACTCTGACAATGAAGAAAGAATCATTGTCATCTTCCAAATTCTCAAAGGATGCTGCAATACAACAGGAGTCAGAGAACTACTGAATCACAGAATAAGCTGAGTTAGAAGGAATCCTCAAGAATCATCCACTCCAACTCCTGGCCTTGCATAGGACCATCCCCAAGAGTCACACCATGTGCCTGAAAGTATTGTACAGACACTTCTGTGAGGCTTTTTGATTTTAAGCACAGTGGGTGCAATATTCATTTTTTTGTATCTGGTGCATGTATTGGGACTGCTGGAACAGGGTAGAATGGCTGTCAAACTCTATCAGCCCATCCAAGAAGATTCATCCTTTGGTTGTGGATGAACCAGCTGACCCTGTGCTTGGTTTTTGCTGCAGCTACATTGGTGGCCAGGCTCTCCAGTCTGCTCTCAGTTACAGCTGGGAACAGGACCACAGGCTGATTCTGGACAAAATAAGAGTTACACAAATATTTGTGTACAGAGGACTTTACTCTCAAATGCATCTGATAAGTAATTTTTCTTTTTCGTGTCCAATGAACATTTTTCTTCCTGAGCAGATATTCTGACATGGGAAAAATTTGAAATGTGTCTCCACAAGGTTTACTGATACCAGCTAAAATTTGATGTTGATATCTTCTCCAGCCACAGTTAAAGATACCAGCTATTTCCCAGAGGACTTGCAGTGGCAGTGGACACCAGTGGAAGTTTGGTTGGAGATGGTCATTATAAAGTTTGGTTTGTTTGGACACATTAGTCTGTACTAATACACTGCTCTGTTAGTGAGGGCGTGTGGGCAAATGAATATGGGAACAACTTGAGATATGCAACATCATTCTGCATAATAGAAATAAATGAAGCTTCAGTCTCTGGTGTGGTTGTGTAATCATCTTAGCTGTGGGGCTCCCTCCACTGCCCTTATAGCCCATGTGAAGCTATGTGTGTCATTAGCCAGGCAGCTGATGAACCCATTTCCAACCCAGCTGTAACACTTGTCTGTCTAAATCCCTGCCTTGACATGGCACCAAGTGAGTGAATCTAAGCTAAAACAAAAGGGATGCATTCTGTACAGCTAACTCTGATTGTGTGCACCCACAGCTCAGTAAGCTGTTCCAGTGCAATGTGAAAGACTGTCACAAAGAGGCTTGTGCTATTTCAAAGCTACAAATGAAGAGAAATTGAGTTCACAGGCTGCAGTGAAGCAAATCAAACCCCATAACGTTTGTATTAATTGCCAAAAGCAGATACTGCCTGGGAAGCAGAATAGAGGGTGGAAATGTAAAAAATCTTCAAGCTTAAATCTGGAAATGAGCCCAGGTTTTGAGGAGTTACAGTCTAGTAGAACTTACTTTTAAAAGTATAAATCTATCAGAAAAAGAAAATCAATCTGAGAAGTATATTTTAGATCTTTAGTTATTTTTCTTTGGTTTTTAGTCAAATATTAATTAAAACTCCAAGAAAGAAATGGTCTTTTTTAGAACAACCAAACGCTCTCAGACCCTTCATAATATCCAATACTCACTGTATATTCTAGTTAGGACAAAAATACACATAAACCATTAAATTAACAGTACAGTGATTTGGACCTATTCTAGGCTTTCACCAATGAAAAGGAGCGTTGAAATGGAATGTATAGCATCACTGTGCAATGATGCTGTAATAATTTCCTTTTCTGCAGAAGAAGCAGCACCAGAATTCCTGAGTTCATGACAATTCTGAACCAGGTGAGGAAGCCCACAAACACAACCACAAGCCTAGAGGCGACGGCCTTGACCAGCAATTGTTTATCACATGTGATGCACTCCAGAACCAAATGTATTGGAAACCTGAGAGAAGTTCATGCTCTGGGAGGTAATCTTACAGCTCTGAATCTCATGAAAGGTTGAATATTTTCTCACATAAATGAGATGAAGATTTGACTGCATGTGTTAGGCAGCTGTTCTTTTCTTCTGTTAGGCTGGCAACAGGAGGAAAGTGAAGAGGAAGTGACAAGACTTGGGTGATGCTAAAAGCAAAGGGATAAAACAAAGAAAGAGAACTAAGAGCAGTGGAAAGAAATTTTGCTCATTTCACTGACAGTACTTGACCTTTCCTTTTCTAGTTCTTTTTTCCTGACATCTAGGGCTCACTGCTTATTGTCTCAAGTAACACCCTGCTGCCTACAGGTCATTAGTTGGATGGCTTTACTGGCCGTCCAGAAAAGCTGCTAAGAAAAGAATTCAGAGGGTTAATAGTAATTATATCAATTAAGCCACAACGTGCAATTTGCAAGACATTCTAGTGCTGCTAAAATTTATTTCTTTTATGGTCTAAAAATAACGTTTCTTTCACTGAGTGGAAAACCAAAGGATTATTTTGCTTGCACTGAAGCATTTACTCAACATTTTTGCCCACAAGCCAACAAAGTAAGGAAAAAGCAGAGGTATAATATTAAAATGGAAGCTTATGTCTGCACTGAGAATCAATACAGCCACACAAACAAAGGTTTCTAAAAGAGATGTAGAACATATTGACAAAACTAGTTTTCTGCTGCTATAGCTTAAGTCATTTTCACTACATGAAAACTTTACCAGATTTCAGATTTATTTTAATATAATAACATAAACATCTACATTTTTGCTGGTAAAGTTATACAGCTGGGGGCAGGAAAATAAAGTAATACCATGGACATTCATAATGGCGTTCCATGAATTTTCATATCCTTATTCCAAAGAAATCCACATATTCTTTTCTCCTATTTCACACCCCCCATCCTTGGAAATATTTCATCTATACATATGAAACATTATTTCCTTGCCATACTTTTCAACAAATTTCTGACACAAATCCATGCAAGTCTAATGGAAGGTACAATTCAAACATATCAGGGCTTAAAACAAAGCAACTTTCTGATATAGTTAGTGACTAGTTCTGATAGCTTGTCAGTCCTGCCTAGTTTGTTTGGGTTCCTTTCTGGTAGCTTATGCATATCTTTTTAGCCCGAGAGAGAGACACAATGGGGGAATAAAAAAATAACGTCTGGGTGACAGCACACATAAACAGAGACTTGTCAAATGCTAGACCAGGTAAGATGTCCCTGGTGAGTCCACAGCACTCTGGTAAGGAGAAGCAGTTGTGCTAATGTTTTCACTGAGATACTGTTGGGATTTTCCTTTCCTGCCTCTTTCTGTGAAGGCATTTGACATATGGTTCTATGCTGTTCAATTGCACATCTCTTTTCCACCTCAGATAGGACTTTTCATTTATTTGTCGTTTCCCATTCTTCACTAGAATTATACTTTATTCATCCTTCCACATAGTCTTATGTTATTACTTTTTATCAGGGATTGGAAAAATTTAGTCTGGAGAAGAAGTTTAATCAGCACAGAGCCTGGCTTAGAATGAGTTTCCCATTTTAAATGGGCTGGGGGTTGGTTGCTGACATGGTTTTTCCCATGCACTGAAAATGTGTTTAAAACGATGTCATTTGATTAACTTGTAAAGTCTGAGAGTAGCTGGCAGATTCAATTATGGATTCAAATTATGCAACTAAATTGGTCTAATTTTTAAAAGTGATGAATGAAGTGCATTAGAAGAAAGGGATAATAAAGGTCTAAAGAGGAATTGGCAAGGATTCTATTAATTAAAACTCAATGAACAAACGCATGAATGGGTGCACAGTTATAAATACATTGATTTGCATCAAAAATCCAACTTGACATAATGTTTACATTACACTGGGTTTAATTTGCTAGATATTTGAAATCCATTTAAATACATGTTAATGATGACAGGAGATATCAGAAATCTACTCCTAATATTGCAACGAGCAATAACTCTATTAACTATATTAGGGTGAAGTGCCTTTCCTGGAAGACAGAAAGCTGCTTAAAAACATATTGAAAATCTGTACAAGATATAATGTTGCCTGACAAGACATAAAGCTGTCTGACCCTAATGATGACTTTTGGTTGTGTCAGGAACAGCTCAGCAAGGCACAATGATAAAGTTGCTTTCTAAGAATCCTCAAGAGAGGATGGGCCAGAGAGTGCTGCGCCCACAGACCAGCTCTTAGAGGCCTCCATGGCATCAGCAGTGTTCCCATGGGGGTCACGTCAGACCCTGCCACAGCCCAGGAACACAAAGACAGGAGGACACTTAAAGCTGCAGAATCACCTCAGGGCCTCTGCTATAACTTTCACTTTTTGGGATCAGGCCATGTTTAGATCCACCTGTGTTGGTGAGGTTTTAATTCCATCTCCCATTTTTCAAGGATGGAAAGCACCTACTCCAAGACAATTGTTTGAAATGACCACCTATTCCAATGTGGATTTTCACACCTCCCTTGCAGACAAGACCTCAATCTCTGAAGGTCCTTTCCTGCACTGACAAAGAGCTCAAACACATTGTCTTGCACACAAGCCATGGCCCAAACCTACATCTGCATTTTCTGTACATTTCTGTTTTAAGTGGAAGGAGTATCTAAGAACTGAGTGGCCCTCTGGAGTATCCTTCTTTCTACCTTTGTCCAATAACAAAGCTTGACACTATTGTTCAGCAAACTAGATCAAGACCTGCATATCAGCCCTTTTCATCCAGCCTTTTTTTTTTTTTTTTTTTAAAATGATGAGCTTATTCTCAGTTGCTAAAAAAGCTGGTACATTTTCCTGCAGCTGGTGAAGGGAAATACCTGCTTGCATGCCTGCAAAGCACAGAGCTAGCTCCTCAGAGACAGCCTTTTTCTGACAGATGCAACATGCATCTTCTGCAAACACTCAATTACATTTTCAAGATGAGAGATTTGAGTTTCAAAGGTTTTCACAAGAAAATTTCCAACCGTTTAAATTTAAAGCATTTTCAGAAAATAATTTCAGTTTAAAGTATTTGTAGGAAGTAAGAAAAAGCGGGATGCTTCAAGTCCCTTGTGGGTGAAACCTAAATGCCATCTCAGAACGAGGAGGTTAGGATGTGACTGGTGAGGTGGGGCTGGAGACTGAGGGAGGTGCACCCACTGACAAGGCAAAACAAATGGTTCTTGTCAAAATCGTGGAGAGACAGCTTGTGTTGCACAGGTCAAACATTACCCTAACCAAATAATTCGCAGTTCGTAGCACAACCTTTGACTGGCAAGACTGTCACATAACAAAGGGGACAGTTGGTGGCCTGTGAGCGGGTGCTGCCTCCTGTCAAAGGAGTCCTCGATTCACCCAGTTCAAAAGCTGTTTTCCCCACAGTCTTTCAGGCATCCCTGCTTCCTGCTTCAGAGACTCCATCTCCTGGAAATAGCCTGTCAGGTCCCATCTGTTTTTTTTTGTGAAGCTGCCAGCCCCCTGAGAGAGGGTCCACCATTCCAATCTCCTGTCTGATGCTGGAAAACCAAAGGGGAATAACCTCTGCAATCTGCCAGAAATTGGTTTTTTGAAAGCAAGGACTCTGCTTCAGAGAGCTGCAATCTACCATACTTAGAGGAAAATTAGTTTTCTAAGTACAGTGCTTTCTTCTGTTGACTGCTTCAGCCCTCTGTGTCTGCCTGTGCTTCTCCTCACAGTGAGGCTTGTGGGAGCTTAAACCTAAATAACTCATTAACAGGCAAAATCCAGTACACTATATTTCTTATTCCAGCAGGTATTGTGAAGGGAAGGAAACAATGACAAAGTAACTTTCAGAAAACTCTTGCTATTTTAATGATAGTAAAACTGCTTGAGCACTAAGCAGGCTACAGCTGGTATAATTAACAGCTGTTACATTTGTCAGTACCTCAAAAATGATTAGCAGGTGTCCTAGTTGATTCGACAAGTTCATTAATCATTGGAGGCTTTCCTTCAAATTGACTTAGCAGTCTTAATGTGCCTTCACTATTGCTTTACAGAGGGCAATAATATTACACTGAGTATTATAAACATAAACAAACTGACATGATGTACCCCAATGGACTTAGCATCTAAATAACAAGACAAACAGGCACAGTAAAGACAGCATGGAGCAAAAGCTGAGAAGAAATATTTGCCATGAGAACGAGGCAGCAGAGAGTTTCAAAGCAGATTTTGGAACAGAGAGTAGTTTCTAAATGGAGTGCAATGGTTAGAAAACAAATGGAAATTGTATGACAAGGAAAAAGATTAAGGTGGTCGTAGTCAGAATCCTTTACATAAATTTGAATTTTTCAAAAGCTTTAAGATAAACAAAAGGTTTTAGGGTGATTCAGCAAAGATGGGGAAAGGTGAAAGAAAAACTGCACCATTTTGCATAAAGAGCAAAGATGACGAGAAAGGCTAAAGAAATAAAGTTTTGGAAGTGCAAAACTGAACTCTTGGGAAATGACAGAAAGAGGACATACAATTTAATGAGCTAGAGCATCCCCAGTAGAGCAAAAGGAAAAGGAGAAGTAGCCTAGTATGCATGGAAAAGTTTCAGAGGTGAGAAGAGGATTTTCAAGTGATTAAAGGGCACAGGATGGGTGGATTTTCTTGTGGCTTTTAGTTGTTTTGCTTATTTTTGTTTTGTTTCCTTTCTCCCGCAAAAAAAAAAAACAAAACCAAAACAATTTGATACTTTCTTAAAGAATGGCCCATCCTCCAGCAAAAATTATTTCTCATGTGTCATCATTCAGACCAGAGTACAGAATTGACCCAATGAAATAATTAGGGAACAGAGTTAACTTCCAGATTATTCTGACACATTTTTCATTGGCAGTGTTAGAGATTGGATTTTGAAGTTGATGGACCCCTAATTGTTATGACATCTATATCATGTCTATAGAACAAAGTCTTTGCTGATTTTCTACAACTTCTTACCCAGACAGCAGAGACTGGGTCTGAAGCTGAATGCAGACAAATGAGCGACACAAGGCATAAATCTTCACAATTTCTTTACGTGTTCTACTAATGTTCTACAACACATTGGCTAAAGACCTCCTGTGTATGAACTGCAGTGAGTTCTGCTTCACTCCCTTCATACACACCCAGATGTGTACGTATGTTGCACAGATGCAGATTCTTGCTTCCTCCATTTGCTCTTCTCTGCACTGTCTCTACCTTGCTACAGCAGAGGGTCATTTTTGTAGGGGTCTTGCATACTAGTTCATAAGTAGGAATAGATGTCAGCTTCAAGAATCCTAGCTGACCTCATGCTACTTCCAAGCAGGGCTAAAGGCGCTGTCATGTCCTCTTTCTGTCTAAACTGTAGAGATGTGAGTGAAACTTGTTACTAAATTTTAGGGCAAAATACTGAAGTACTGTTCTAAAACTATGCCAGCTTCTGCCAGATATTCCTAAAGCTTAACATCTATTTGTACTTTAAATCTTGAGCACTCGTGCATGATTCAAACTCTCCTACTTGATAGATTCCAGAGGTGCAGGGAAGATGTTAATGCTGCTGGTAATATTTTTACTCAAGTTGCCTGGGCAAAAGAGGTATTTCTTTGCCTATCCTGAATGTCAATGCCAATTGAAAACCTCCATTACACAAAAATGGTGCAAAGTTTTGTCAAAAAGTGAATTACCAAGACAGACACTGCTACTGAAAAAGCAGAACAAACTCTGAAACACTGGGATAATTTGTGCACAGTTATTTAAAGGTATCAGCAAGCAGACCCTCTTTGTATGGAAAAGCAATTATTGCAGGACAAATGTGAGCCTGTAAATGTAGCACATATTGCTTTCCTATGCTTTTTATGTAATTAGTATCATTATACTACATAATGACACCAATTACTTAAAAATTAAGCACACAATAATGCATACTTCATATTTATTATATTCAGATGGAGTTCCTATCTGCAGCACATCAGGGCCAGACATCCTTTAATAAATTCTACATGTGCCTTCAGTATTTTCTCTAGGGTTGTATTTTTTAATGCTTACTCTTTTAGTGGGGAATCTCAGGCATGAAAAATTAAAAAGGTCAATTTTATGATGAAACACATGAGCCTGGATATTCCAAGTAGCACCCTAGACTGCAGAAGCTAATTGCTTTTTGACAGAAGAACTCTCTTAAGTGCTCACACTGAAAACAAGTTCATGTGAAAAACAGGATGCATCTCTAGCCTGCTTCCAAGCCTGCTGGGATTTGTTGAGATGAGTGACGCTGTGAAAAATAGGAATCACCTGGAGCCTGTTAATATTATAATCAAGTGAAAGCACAATTACTGCTGTCTTAATCCATCTGTCTGTATGCATCCTCTCCACTTCCAATCATCTGCTTTAGTCACAGGTGTATTATTACTGAGATGGCACTAAAAAATCCAAGCCGTGCACGTTCCAAATTGCTGTATGCTCTTCCACGTCAGTCTGTCTGTCTCTGTAGCTTTAGTGCAGCCATTTGTCAAGAAGGAGAGCAAAAAGAGGTCCCAGATTGCATGAGGTAAAGCCAAAGTACCTTTGTGCATGGAGGCTGGCTGAATGATGCCCAAATTTAAGTTAGCAGGTTGCAATTTTGACAAGTGCCATTTATGTTAAATGAAGGGAAACAAATTCAAAGAAATGTACTGAATTCTAACAAGTCATGTAACGCTCAGTAATGCTCAATAGATGCCATGTCACATATCTGGAACACTAAGGTAGCTTTGGTAAACAAACATAAATTTGTAGAATATGATGGCAGTTCTGCAAAAACAATCTGACATGATAATATACTTAGTTTTTGATTTCACCCTGAACGATGCTTGATAGCCTAAGTGATCAAACTGAGTGACAAGAATTCTACATGATAAAATCAAATTACAACAACAACAGCATCAACAATCAAGTAAAAACAACTGCAACAAACAACACAAGTAGTAACTTTTCATTTAGAATAAGAAAAGGCTAACTGAACTAAGGGTATATTTTCAAATTTCACTAGGCAAGCTATAGGGAGGAATGTTGGATATTTTAATAATGCAGGTGTTCACCATTTCCAGCTAACAGGTCTTTTTCATGTGAAACAAGTATATCAGACAGTCTTCTGAAAAAGCTGAATATTACTTACCATGTGAGTCTCTGATTTGCAAAATGTTTTATATTGAATAATACTAGATCCTAGGATTCATATTAAAAATTCTTCGTCTATAATCAAAGAGACTCTTAGAAGCCATTTTGAAGATCATCAGAAGAATGGGTTTTGAAGGTGATTGTAGATATTAGAAAAGAATGGCAGGTTCTTGTACACCCCCTTAAGCTATTAAAAATAAAATTTTAAAAAGAGCTA
>WAAE01030019.1:0-37771 GCA_013400495.1 Nicator chloris | reverse complement strand
AGGGAAAAAAGCAGGGAATTTCAAATCATTTCATGGCATGCTCACAGGCCTACACAGCTGTATATTTATTTCAGATTTTTTTTAAAAATATTTCTTTACTGAATGCATATTGGCTGGTTTGTAAGCCTGACAGCAAGTCAAGCCTCATCACCTCCTATGTTAAATTGTCAGATGACATATGCAGTACAGAAATATATATATACACATGTATGTATAGATCTTTTAAATGTCATTCTAAGTCTATGACTTAAGCCTGCAGCGCTGACAGACTCTATCCCCCACAAATAACTGCATGCAGCTTGTATTTTCAACTTGCAGTTTAAGAGGATTAGCATATTTTATTTTTGAAGATCATCACATCTAATATTATGGAAAATAGTTTCTGCACTATTCCAAATGGAAAGTTGCCTGTTAAAAACCAAGAGAAGGGGACTGTGTTCATATATGTGTATGTGACAGTAGCTAAAATTATCTATTTTTTAAAAGCACCTTAGTTATCAAAGGCAATTTTAAATTGTGTGGGACTGTAACATGCTACTGCATTGTTGGCGTGGAGACTGAAGAGCCACCAAAGATTCTACTGAATGTTCATCAGAGAGCCTTTACACTCACTACAAAAATTCAGCAACTTGGAAATCAAGGAATGCTGTTCCTTTCTGCTGATGACAGGAATACACTTTACTCCAAGTGGAGCCAGGATGCAGCATTCATATCTGGGTATTTTTCAGGTGGTCACTATTCCCAAGTACCTCAAGCTCTCTTAGGAGCTCAACTTTCTCATGAACAAGTGTGTCAGCCACTCAGCATGGTTAGTGAGATCCAAGGCTCCCAAGGCACAGAGGTTTTTGTTACCTGCTGTTCCCTTTGATGGACCACAGTAGTACTATCTGATGGTGAGGAGAACTTGTTCCACAAATAACCAGGAATTTGGGAATATTCACATTTAAATTTGGCTCTTACTTGTGCATATCCATCCTGCTTCCATATCCGTGTGTGATTTTTTTGTTTATTTGACTTGCCAGTTTCCTGGGTTTTTTTACCTTGCTTTCTTTAAGAAAGGGTGAAGGGGTCAAAAAATCAAAGTGCAACCTCCAAAGGGAAAAAAAAAAAATTAAAAACTGAAAAGCAAAGTGACAGGTAAATGTTGCACACCAGCATACAGTGTAGTCCAGCAAAATGAATTGATGCTGCCCTTGACTGCTCACTCCTGAGTGATTTAGCAAGGGACAGGTTAGACAGGAGACTTAAACATGCTAAATAATTGAATCAAGCTGTGTTTTTCAGTGCTCAAGCCTTTTGATACATGGTATTATTTTGTAATATCTCGCCGTTTGCAAGGAGTGTCACTGCAATGTGAGAATGCTTTTGTTTAATTTTTGAAATGACCAAGCTTTGTTTTTAAAGGCCTGGACTCCTAAACATCAGTGAACCGGCCACTCAGCCATGGTTAGCAGATACTTGGCCTAACACAGGGAACAATCACAATGACTGCTCCATCAACTGCTGCACCTCTGGCAATGGCAACAGTGATAGCAACCTCACAACGTACAGTCGACCAGGTTAGATATGTTTCTACCTTGCTAAGGAATCTTCTTTACAGAGTGTGTGCTTCTAATACCTGAGAGAGCATACAGGTTTGTTTGGGTTTTTATTTCCAGCGCTTTTAGGCTTAATATAGTGTCTCCTCTGTGTCATGATTATGCTTTCAGTCCCTTTTTGGGTCCTTTTTTGGCCCTCTTTGGATAGTTGTAGCAGGCTTAAGGAGCCCCTGCAAAGTTCAATGCTGCCAAAACTCACACTGAACTAATATATTTTGGCTTCTGAATAGAGCAGATAAGGTCGTTTTGGGGTTGTTGTGTACATCCTTGTTGCTCGGATGGAGAAGGAGAAATACCAAAATGATGCTGCTGTGGTTTTCCATGTGGTTTGGATGTGATGGGAAGCAAGAAATGAAACATTGCTACAGTGCTTGCAACGAAGTCAGTCTGTTTTGGCACACTCAGAACTTCACTTTGAGTGCCTTTCTCAACAAGATTGGATAGCTGGTGTTCTGTTCAGGGTGTGTGAATAAAGAAGTTAACTTCACACACTTAAAGCAATTACAAAATGTTAGGTTAAATGGTAGTTCCTGGAAGCTTGAGCAAAACTCAGAGAGCTCTAGAAGAAAACCTCATGAGTTTATGGAACACATTTAAAGAAGTACATCTCAGAGTGCTAATTCTTCCACATTTTGTTTTAAACAGACCTTAGGTTCCTTTTGGTTTAACCTCGTGTTACGGGTGAGGAATGAAATAAGTCTTTTCCACTACAAGTACCTCTACTGGTTTTTGCTGGTTTTTGCTAGTAGCATGTCCCAGCAATCCAGAGGGGGACCATGTGAAGTTGCTTAAGTGCCAAGCAGCATTACCTCCTGTAATTAATGTGAAACCAGCTCAAATGGCTGGTAATTCATGAGTGGTAGTAATGGCAATTCATCTCCTGCAGTAATGCTGTCTGACAGTCACCAGCTGCTTCAGAGCAAGGTGAGAGATTTTGGCATTGGAGACTTGTCTCTCACTCTGGCTGAGGATATCACATCCACCAGAAAAACGTTTGTGATCCAGGGACAGTTTACTGTGGCAAGGACAGACATAGCAAGTTCTGATAACTAACAACCTATTATAAGATCTTGCATTGAACTGCAGTGGATTCTCCCTCATTTTAGCTTTCATATTAAGCTTGGTTCTGCCACAAAGTGTTTCCTTCCTTTCAAGTAGAACTTTGGAGCTTGTGGATCAGACAGTGTGCTCAGAGTGGTCTCGTCTTTCCTGCAAATTCTGCCAAATATTCTTAATTCGGTCATCATGGGCTGGTTTATGCTCTGAAGCAGCAGGGATGGATATCCCCTCAGTAGTTGTGAATATGCAAAGTAGCTGCGTTTTTAATTGCTTTTAAGTACAGCACTGTCTTCCAAGTCTACCGAACGGGAACCAATTGTTCCAAAAGTAAATGCCATAAAAAAATCTAAAAATCTAACTGGATAAATCTTCTGTTATATAGGTAAACCAGTTTTAAGTACTTGTTATGAGGAATTCTAATGTGTCTATGTAAAAAATGTACCTACTGCATATGCTGTATTGATTATATTGCCTTACACACAAATCAGATGTAGCTGCAAATGAAAGGAGGCAAAAATATATAAGTGACTCTGCAAGGGTATCTTAGCAAAGCCTGAGGTATCAGGAGTGAAGAATATACTGTATATATAATTGCCCAGTATAATACAATAGACTTGGAAAGGAGAAAAGACTAGTATGGTTTCAGTAGGTGAGAGAAATTAAAGCATTTAAACTCTAGAAATCAAGAAGTTGAAGACTGTGAAGCAATAAATAACAGAGGCAGTAAATAACACCTCACATAAGAAGGAAAAATATATCAAACAGTAAAACCTTCAAAAAAACCTGCAGGCTGTGGGGCATGAAATGTGCAGTGATAAGTTCTATGTGGCATGTTCTGATACTGTTCCTTAGTCACTGAAAATGTGGATTGGTGGTTTTCTTACAGAAGCGTTATTTTATTCCCCTTTCTCGGGTAATATATCTCTAAAAATATGTATGTGTTAGGGAATGTTTTTGAAATTGAAAATCCTCTGTGCTTGCTAGTTATTTCATTTAGAATAGTGGTAAAATCTGGAATTCTGTATGTAGTTTGAATTGGCATCCTCTCCAGTAAATTCATTGTGGACACAGGTAATGGACTTCAGGTTTTGAATCAAATTCATTAGCATAAATACCACTTCCTTTGAAAGAGGAAAACTATATTCCTGGTGAGTGTTATGTAATTATTGATGCATTAATCAACTGGAAAATGAGAATTTTTGCTTAAGGATCATTGAATGCTAGTTCCACTAAGCCTTCTAACTGCTGACCCACAGACTACTTTACTTCAATCATTATTCTCCCAATGGACTGGATGTGGAGAGGAGAAAATATGTGGGCTTCCTGTCACGCAGTGGCAAGAGAACATGGCCCAGGCAGGGACACTGTTCCATGCAGTAGTGGCCAGAGCATCAGCACATGTCAGTTTACTGTCTGCAATAAGTGGTGGTCTCAGGATGCAGTAAATGTCAGAAGAATGAATTCGTGCTGTCTATACAAGATACCTTTTGCATACAGGACAATGTATTACTGTGCTGTTACGTATTTTGCAATATCCAAAGCAACTGAAAATCAGCAAAAATTCCAGATTTCTTTCCTGCCTTTTTTGTTTCAAGTTAAAATATAAAATTGTACAAGCAAACAATGATCAAATAAAGACTTGCTACTGGGTACTGAGTTACCTTTTACATTGTACTGTTTTTCTTTAATTCTCTTATATGTAATCACTTTTAAGTCCGTTTTAGGAAAACCTGTTGTGTGTCTATTCCTTGTCACAAATCCAAGAGTGTCTCGATACTGTTGAGGTGACATGAGATGACAGTCTTACTTAGTTACTCCTGCTATTAAGTTTTGGTTGAAATTTCCTTGCAATGCAAGTGATTTTAATCACAATTACCAATTGAATATATATCCTGCTATGAGAATAATATCTAAAAACATGAATATTTATATGGCCACTATGGAAAAGCCCGGCAAGGTAAGTCATTGTAGCTATAATTCAGCAGGTCTGAATTTACAGTGAATCAGAACAGTGAACCCAATTTTTGAGCAGTAGTGTATAAGGTCAATAATATTCTGTAAACTATATAGTTAAAGGCAGTATCTCTGCCTCAGTGTGTCTGCTGCATGGACTCAAGCCATGCAGTTGTGCAGTTAGAGGGGGTTTCATGGAAAGTCTGGTGTGAGCGAACAGAATGACCTTTTCTCTTTTCTCTCCTCTGTGGTTAGCCGATTGTATAGCAAATTACAACAATCAGCTGGACAACAAGCAGACAAACCTGATGTTGCCTGAGTCAACTGTGTATGGGGACGTGGACCTCAGCAACAAAATCAATGAGATGAAAACCTTCAATAGTCCCAATCTAAAGGACGGAAGATTTGTCAGCCAGCCTGGGCAGCCCACTCCTTATGCCACCACTCAGCTCATCCAGTCCAATATCAGCAATAATGTTAACAATGGCAGCGGGGACACGAATGAGAAACACTGGAAACCCTCTGTTCAGCAAAAGCAAGAGGTTCCACCCATACAGTACAACATTATGGAGCAAAACAAATTAAACAAAGGTGAAGAGCTTTTAGCTTGTTTCTCCTCTTTAGGCATCAGAGGAGTTTTGACCTTCTGGTTCTGGGAGTCTAAAGCTTTCAGGTTCAGCAATTACAGGCTTCTGTGGTGCTTTTAGACTTCTGCCTCTTTAGATTCAGCAGTACACCATTAGCAGTGTCAGAAAGTTAATTAGCACCACGATAACCTTTCTGATACTGAATTTATTGTAAAAAAATAACAAGCTGTATCTTTAGAAAAAGAGTTAAATAAAATACATTTCCTATGGATATGAGATTAATTTAAATTTAATAGTAGTTAAGGGATTGGTTAGGACAGAGGCCAGATATTTTATTCATAAGCCAGATGCATGGTAGTCACATTATATTCTACCTTAAATTTTAAATAGGTCAACCCACTCTTCCCAGTCATGGATGGAGACTCATTAAATCTACATGTTCATGTAAAAGAATGAAATTTTGCATATCAAACTCTGTAAAATTGTATTGTGTTGTACACTGGGGACACAAATGGAGTGATTCAATTCATTTTAGACTTGTTCCTAGCAAGCCTTCAATTCTCATATTGAGAGGCAATGCTACCGCACACAATTTTGGAAACTAAATTCCTATTTTACCCTGACTGAAGCCTGTGGATCCAGAAGCTAAAAATAAATTGATTTCAGTGTTAACAGGAAACATCAGAATGTGCTTTAGAGGCCTTGAAGGCATGTTTCTTTAATATACTGTGTGGGAGCTGGAAGAAATAGGTATGTGATTTCTTCTTTCTAGTCCTCCAGGCTACCATGCAACCTCTTTTAATAACCTGATTTGCAAAACAGTATCCCTAGGAGCTGGACCCATTCTAACTTGGAACTTTTTGCAGGGATTGTTGTCACTCAAGTGATCGCATAGTGATAAGTGATCCAGTAAAAGAAACATTTCATTACAGGAATGTTGATTTCTCTACCGGACCCATCTACTCACAGAGGAGTTCAAAGGGCAATATAAAATGTCACACCTTCCCTTGACATAAACATGCCAAAAGAAAATTTAAGGGTTTTAGCTCCTTTACTAGAGGGTGAAAGCTGTATTTTTTAATTTTTTTTTTTTTGTAATTGCTCTCTTTCACGAACTGTGTATTACGTACCTCTTTGGGAATTAAAACATGTTTGGTTTTTATGTGCTGGAAGATACTGCATCTTTCAAACTGTGTATATTACAGCTGCATATTCTCTAGCATATTGTAGTGTGGAAAGGCCCCCTTAAAGCATTGTCTGCTGACAGTCATATATACATATTTCAGAGTGCTGATTTACTGTTTATCCTCTGTGTAAACATATGTGGTATGTAGGGCTTCAGCATGGTCTGTGGAATGCAACTAGGCTGAGAAACTATTACAGAATACACTCTGGTGTGGAATCTATCATTTTGCTCTTTTTTCCATGCTTACATTATCGCAAACATTTCTGCAGCAGATGGGGACTGAATTCTTAGTTTTGTTTATTTTTGTTTTGATTTGCTGTCTTATGAGTCAATAATCTGATCTTGGTTTTCTCATTTCCTAAGTCAAAGCCATCTTGCTGCTGATTATACCTATAGCTTTTGTGATGGGAAGTAACTATTTTGATGAGTTACATGCTGTGCTTCATTGTCACTACTTTATGTCCAGTGGTTCTGTTTATGACGCAGTTTTATTTGCTGTATGAAGAGTAACCTACCTGCTTTCTGTTCTCTGTAAATTGTGATTGCTTTTTAGCACAAGAGTGTTGTTCTGCCAGATAAATATTTTACTTCCGATGAAGTTTGACAGATCTGGTTGCCAGATCTAGATTTAAAAGTAATAAGTGTATACCAAGTGCTTTGGAACTGGAAAGCAAAGTTATGGTAACAGCTATTAGCATAAAAGGCCCTGCCTGTAGAACCTGCATGATCCAGTGTAAATAAAAATATTCTTGAAGCCAGCAGGCCCGAAACAAAGACTTCTTCTGTTGTAAACCAAATTCACTTGGAGCTGCGTTGTTGCTCCAGCGGATCATTCAGCCCTTGTCATACAGAGCTGACTTCTATGTGGGTGTGTCACCTTTGAAATACCAGAAGTAGCTACCGCAGTCCACTGGTTGCCCTGCATGCATAAATTAGGTAGAGACCATGGAAAATCAGTCAAGGTGACAGTATTTGTATGTGAAATGCTCACACAGGTGATAGATAGATAGATAGATAGATAGATAGATAGATAGATAGATAGATAGATAGATAGATAGATAGATAGATAGATAGATAGACAGATAGATGGATTCATTCATTAAGACTTGATCATTGCAGAGGCTTTGTGAAAACCCTGTACATAGAATTCCATTTTACTGCATTTTAGCTGTGCAGATACCAAGTTCCCATGATTTCCCCTAAGCCTACAATAAGAGGCAAGATAAAAATAAAACACGATTGCAGGATGATTTTTCTGTCACAAAATGAATTTGTTCCTAGTTCACTAATTTCGGGAGATCTTGCTTTGTGTTATAAAGCGAGTACATAAAAGCAGGTGTGTTCCTGAAGGGCAGCATTAACCATACCATTAAACTTGCAGATTACCGAGTAAATGACAGCATTGCTCCAACTATTCCCTACAACCAGTCCTATGACCAGAATACAGGGGGATCCTACAACAGCTCAGACAGAGGCAGTAGTACATCTGGTGAGTACCCACTGTTTTCCAGGCCTTCGGCTTTGCGGTCTTTGGATGCTGTACCCTTGGTTAGCAATATTTACTGGGCTTAGAGAAGGAGTGATGGGGAGGAATCCACGGGCAGTAGATGTTAAACAGCACAAAAACTGTCCCAGTAGGTGCCTGCATTTCTGTTGCATCCCGATGATTGCTTAGTGTCATCTAAATGTCAGCTAAGTAACTGATTTTCTGAAATTGTGAAAGTCATGAACTTGAATAGAGGTTGGATTTCCTAATGCTAATGGCATACTGGGTAATGTTTTATTTTCCAGATGGGCAAGTCATAGCAATTTCTTTACAACTGGCACAAAAAAAAAGAAAAAAAAAAAAGAAAAGAAAAAAAAAATTTAATTTTTGTGTTATCTTCCTGATACTTTAGTGACTTTTGTTCTCATCTCTTGGGTCTACTTACTTTATTCATGAACCAGTTCAAGATACCACAGTGGTTGAGTGATACCCAACAGAACTCTGCTTTAAGAAGTTTTTCATTTTGTAAATTAAACCCATGTATTTCATTGAGTAAGAAAGCATTCAGGCATGCATAAAATTTTATAGGTTTCAGTCACTATATGTCAAAACTATTTATGTACATCATTTAGATATAGATGGTAGATTAATTAAATTTTGTTTCTCATTGTAATCTGTACAATCTAAAAACCCTTTGTAAAAATCTTGAAACAAAACATCTTTTTGTGGTGACCAGTGCACTGAAATTGCCCTCTGTACTTTGGGACCACAGAATATGTTTTAATTCAAAAGTTACGTTTTTATTGTTGTAGTATAAGCTGTTCACTTCCAGGTTTGATTTCTGGTAGAGGTATATGAGCTAAACCAGAAGCTACACATAGGCTTGGTTTGGGGCTTACCACCACTGTCAGTGTGGTGGTTAGGCTGTGTTTATTTACATCAAACCAGTTCCAGGGTGAGTTATGGTCACAGTGTGCCCTGAACTTTATGTCTGCTAATCAAGATGCAGACTTTTCCCATTTTTTCTGCTGTTGCCTTTGATAGTCCAGTTGCCTTAATCCCAAGCTGTCCTTTGTCCTGACTGATTCTGACTGAGGCACAGCAGAGACATAAATATGTTGATGAGCCCTGCTGTGCCTCTGGATGATCTGAATTCTCAGTGGTTGGGATGAGATAAGCACAGCTCCCAATTCTCCCAGCTGCTCAGCAGTGTTGTTCTGGGAGACAGCCTTTTGCCCATTCCCAGGTCTAAAAGATCAGGATGTGATGCTGAGCCTGTGCTCAATGGTGTTAAGACTTGAAATTCAGCATGAAACATCTCAGGGGATGAACCCTGCAAATTAAAAATGAGAGGGTGCGTTCTCCATGCTGATACCTATTAGGGTTATTCATAACTCTTAACAATTTATAGTCCTATGCCAAGGAGTCCTGCAGGAATGAAGAAAGGTGACCAAAGTAATAAATTAATCGTGTTGAACCATATATATATATATATCATGGTGCTTAGGATAGAGAATGCAGGTTGCCTTGGTTAGTTAGTGTCTTGCTTGGCATACCGAGATACCACAAAAACTGTACAGAGCTAAAACATGTGTCTGGCAGCTCATGTGGGGCAATAATAGTCAGAACTACTGTCAGTAAGAGTGGAAAATCTGAGACAGCAGAAGTGAAAAAAACAACCTTCCTAAATCTCGCTGCAGTACATTTATGTATATTGTGCTTTACTGTGATACTATCAAATCATGCCTCGGTTTAAGAGAGAAATGGGAAGAATTCCAAAACATTCTCAAAACCACAGTGACTTTATCTATATAAAAGAAATTTATCTATAATAAAGGCATAAAAATAGCAAATGATTAAAATGTATATATACCAAGGAACAATGGTTGAGTGAGTTCTCATCATAGCTGTGTCCAAACTTAAAATTTTAGACCACCTGAATACTTGGTCTTATTCAAAGTTATTTGAACTGTTAAAGCTGCATTGCTTTATTATGAGCTGTAATTTCCCAGTAATAGTAGTTGAAAACATGTGTGAATACTTCATCGATCTTTATTTTTTTTTCTGTTATTTTAGTTCTTCCAGCAATTATTTTCAACTGCACCTGCCATTTAGACAAAAAGTAGTAATTTCATTGTGCCTAAAATGTTTCAGTGGACAAGTACAAATTACCTATATTCAGTGACTTAATGCAACAGTAGAACTTTAATAGATCATATCTGTATCATATTGTATTTTAGGTTCTGGCAATTAAATAGGATAAAGGCACTTCAGAAAATATGTCTACAGCTCATTTGTTTTAGATTATAATCTTTAATGTAATTAACAGAAGTAGGAAGCTCGCTCTTAATGACATTGCTTGTAAAATTCATTTATAGTTTTATCGCATTTTGACTGTTTATTTAAAAAATTAAAGTTTTGTATCCCATGTGTTTTTTCCCATGCTCTGTAAATTTTCTGGTTGAATTCAACCACTTAAAATGTAGATCAATTCTACAAAGAAGCTACAAGCACAAACTAGTGTAAAAAGGAGGAATGCCAATTTGCTCCAAACTGAGCAAAACAGTAAATTCTCAAAGAATGCAAGAGCAGCTGGGAAGGGACTGCAGTTGTTTTGGTTTTCATAGCTAATGCTGAGGAGAGACTTGAAAGCATTACAAATATGTGCTGTAATTTTGTTCCCAGGGAGTCAAGGGCACAAGAAGGGTGCTCGGACCCCAAAGGCTCCCAAGCAAGCTGGCATGAACTGGGCAGATCTTCTCCCACCCCCTCCAGCACATCCACCTCCCCACAGCAACAGCGAAGATTACAGTCTTTCAGTGGATGAAAGGTAAGGAAGAGGAAGACATTGTCCACCTGCCACTTTAATCACTAGTTCATTGAAGTGTGATTTTGCCCTACAAGCTGGCAGTGAGACCTTCCTCCAGCACTGTTGTGGTGCTGCTCGTGGAGCTGTAGCGTGGCAATTTGGAGAGCACTCAGGGACAGTGCTGTGCATCCGCTCAGCACATCCTTACTGAGCTGTTCTCCAGAGCACAGGGAACAATGGTTTGTTTCTGGGATATGAATACATGTATCAGATATGCTAATGACACAGTACAAATTTAAGTCCTTATTTTCTTAAAAAATTAATTTTAGCTATGACCAAGACATTCCTTGTCCTGTGCCACCTGCAAGGATGTATCTGCAGCAGGATGAGCTAGAGGAAGAGGAAGAAGATGAGCGAGGTCCTACTCCACCTGTCCGAGGAGCAGCTTCCTCTCCAGCCGCTGTCTCCTATAGCCATCAGTCAACTGCCACTCTCACCCCCTCTCCCCAGGAAGAACTCCAGCCCATGTTACAGGACTGTCAGGAGGATCTGGGACACACACAACACCAACCTGACCGGAGGTGTGTGAATGCAAATGTAGCGAGAGAGATGTGACAACAGTCATCCGAGCCCCACTGAAAGTTCCTGTCGAATTTAGTGAGGCCAACAATTTCCCCATTATTCTGTTGCTATTTAACTTCTAATCCAGGGTGCTAGAACTATTTTAACCTAAGAAACAGGTAATTAAGTTGCTTTATTATTGTATCGTGGGAAGAAATGCAGTATATCACTTTAGGGTACGTACGATGCTGACATAAGTTAAATTCACAGCCATCAGGTTATTAAAGTGGTATCGTTAACACAGCTTACCATATAATTACAGATCCATTGTTTCCAATAGATTTACTGCATTATTACCATAAAATAGCATGCATTATTTCACAGTAACTGTGCAATTAACTTGTCACCAATATGTATGAATATATATAAATATATAATTTATATAACCTATAGATTTTCCTCCCCTCATAAATCCTAATACAGGAAATTGCTGCTTGCAAAATTTTCTTAACATTTCCATCTAACCTTATTTAAAGGAATGGTCAACATTAATAAAGACAGATATTTGCTACAGGGAAATTCTGTTTCTTCTCTGAGTTGCTTTTACAACTGTTTTGCGTATAAACTCTCACAGATTCTCTCCCATAAAACAGTGAATTCTGAATGAGCCCTTTTATGTATGATGCTTACATCTATTGGCTTTTGTTAAGAAGGCACAGCTTTTCCATCCCAAATAATGGGCTTTTATTATCTTTTTCCTCCAGTAGTTTGCACATATTGTTTATTGCCACAATTATATAAACTTACCTGCAGCATTCTATGTAGAATTACTATTTTTACCAAAATGCAAGCCTCTTACAACAAAATTTATATGATTTTCCTGAGTAGACTGTAGATTTTTGATTTTTCAACATAATTTCCCAAAATGTTTTTTAAAAGTTACATCATCATGATGGTTCCCATTTTTTAAATAGGCAGTAGTTATGCATCTTTTTTTAAAGGGGCCTATATCTGCTTTTACTTTAAATCCACCCTACTTGATCTGCCTTGGTTTGTTTCCTTTACTCTTTATGGTAACACTTGTACTGTGTATCTTTTCCTCCTTTCCTCTTCTTTCTTTTCCTCTTCCTCATCTCCTGAGTCTTTAAAATCACTCTTTTCATTAGTGGATGGCTAATTTCCTGTAATTTCCATTCACCATGGTATGCTGGTCCACAGAAGTGTTCATTTTAATCACTTAAATTTTCTAGGTTGAGGGGTAAAACTAGGTGGACATAAATGAAAAGGGGAAAAGCTAAGTGACCCATAGTCATGAGTGACTTTCCAGAATCTCTGTGATTTTCTGGAGACTGGACATGTGTCCTGACATACAGAATGGAGTAGACCCAGAAGCAGATGTATACAAACACACATAACCTGGCAGCAACTGCCTGGAAAGTAGAAAGTTTGCCCAACACAAAGGCTCCTGGCTGGTCACCATCAATGCCATCAAAAAGTAGTGGCACAAGGAGCTTGATTTAAGCACCTAGGGTATACAACTGACTCCTTTTTTTGGACTGAAAAAATAAAATGTGTATTTATTTTGTCCCTCCTACAATGGTGAAGTCTAGCTTTGCTGAAAGTCTTAGAATTTGTTAGTGACTAATTCTATATTTTCCATCTTACTTTTTCAAATGTTTCTTTTATTTTTGCTGCATCCATCTCATCAGTTTTAAAATAGTCATATAATTGACTACCTGTTCCATCTGCTGGTGTCAATACAACCCAGGGCTGCTGTTGAGGAATTGGGTGTCCAGTACTCAACAGCTGTAACCCGTTCTGGAAGGGTGGGGTCCTGTTTCAAATGTGGTGTGGCAATACTTTCCAACTAAGAATACATTCCAAGCAGTGCCTTTCCACATTGATTTGGGGTGTTTTCTAAATGATGGGTTTATAGTAAAAATAATGCCTGAAATGCTGTTTGTCATACTTTTTATTAGCTTTACTCATGGTTCTTCTGAGTATTATTTCATTTGCTGGTCAGAACCAGGCATCTAGAATAGGATTCTGGTGGTGATGGTGTACTGTAATGTTTCTCTGTCTGATGAGCTTGCTGGAAATACAGCAAACAAATAAAAACCTGTGGTCTGGAAGAGTCAAAAAGGAGAGAAAAAGCCTAAAGATTTAGTGAGATAGCAGGTGATCTCAGTGTTAAACCCAGAGCTGAGATAGGTGACAATATTGCTGTCCAAGCGAGAGCCTACATCAGATAAAGGGAAAGAAGTATTGTTAATTCTGTATGCCCGTGAACCAGCTGCTCTCAATTAGCCTATTCCTAAAGGTTGGCAGCCAAACTACATTTTCAAGAACTCTAGCATATTTTGTAACCAGTTGCCTGTCTTCTAGTACCAAAACCTAGAGAACAGACAAGTATATCACAGGGAAAATTGTCACAAGAGCTTTAAATTAAGGTAGTAAGTCTTCATTGGGCAATGTCTCTCGTCAAAGCAGATACGGATTCCAGGCAGCAACAGCTTCTGGGATTTGAGGGTGCTGTTATGAAATGATTATTGGATATTTATTCCTAACTATTCTTCATTCTGTTCTGTACTTAATACAGCAAGTGAAAAACAGTGATGATGTAGTCCAGGGAGGATCCAATTTCCTCTTGCTATACACTATTAGGTCTTTCCTTGCTAACATTTCTTTCCAAAGTTAATGTATTTATGTATTCCCATTTATTAAAATTAAAAAAAAAACCAAACCAAACAAAAAAAAAAAAAAACCAAAAAAAAAAACAAAACAGAAAAAAACAAAATTGCATGTCACTCACACAAAAGAGTCGATTTAAGGATGCGAGTCACCATTTCTCAATGAGGTAGTAAGAGGGCAAAGCTGACAAAGGAAAATTACTTTGAAATTTTTTTCAAAGCAGACTGCAGTAGAAATTCCTGGTGAGCACAGCCAACAGGAGAACCATTACTGCAGAAGGGGTTTTCTTGCCAGACAAATGGCAATTAAAGAGCGTGTCTGTGGCCCTGTGAAGACAATGTGGCTACCTGGAACTTCTGAGTGAAGTATTAACTAATCTTGAACATTGATCTGTTATCTCATACTTTGCCTCCTTAAGCTGGAGATTACTGACAAATAAAGAACAAAATTAGTTAACCTGTACATCTTGGTATCCCTAAGGCCTAGAACTAACACTATGGCAGAAAATTCTTTTATTTCATCATCTAGAACAATTTTAAAAATAATGAAATTGCAGTCTCTCTTTTCATATCTTTCTGAATCACCGAGGTGGGTGGAGGGAAGGTAACGTTGATGGAGCAATCTGTTTGGATAGATGCAGCTGTTGGCATCGATAGTTTCAAGCTATATGTTTACATTTATTTCTTTTGCTTATACTCTCAAGGGTGCACAGATAATTTTTTTTAATAGCTACATGATCTGTAACCAACTCTTTGCTTAGCTCTTCATGTGTTCTTTAGGGAAAATGAACAGCTTTATCATTAAAGTCAGTGATGAAGGAACCATATTAAAAAAATCAGATTTCTTTGTCATAGATATCAAGCTGCATAGCTGCCAGTTCTGATTTACAGCAAAAGTATAAGCTGAAAGAACAAACCTGAGCATTTCAGATACAAATTAGGTTGATTTAAAAAGGCAGGCCAAGCTTGCTGGGAAATCAAAAAACAATTTTCATCAATCTGCTGTTTGCTCTGACTTCATTGTGTGATTTCAATTCTCCTCACCCTTGTGTTTTTATGCAGACGTCAACCTGTGAGTCCTCCACCCCCTCCAAGGCCCATCTCCCCACCACACACCTATGGATACATCTCAGGGCCCTTGGTGTCTGACATGGATACTGACGCCCCAGAAGAGGAGGAGGACGAGGCAGATATAGAGGTTGCCAAGATGCAGAACCGGAGGCTCCTTTTGCGTGGCCTGGAGCAGACCCCTGCCTCCAGCGTTGGGGATTTGGAGAGCTCTGTGACGGGGTCCATGATCAATGGCTGGGGCTCAGCCTCTGAAGAAGACAACATCTCCAGCGGGCGCTCCAGCGTGAGCTCCTCCGACGGATCGTTTTTCACCGACGCCGATTTTGCACAGGCTGTCGCGGCAGCCGCGGAGTACGCCGGGCTCAAAGTAGCCAGACGGCAAATGCACGAGGCAGCAGGAGGTGAGTTGTCCTCTGCTCCGTGGGACACCCAAAAAAGTGTCCACTGTGAAATGAACCCGTCCACAGGTGCTTTCTGAGCTCCTGTTCTTGGGATGTTTAGAAGTCAGGAAGAAGCAGAAAAGGAGTTTTGCTGAAACAGTTCGTATAACTTGCTGCTCTCAGTGTTTTTCATAAGTAGTTCCTAGTTCTTTGGTCTCACTGATCACGGACAAGCATCAACCCTGCTGGTGGATTTGCACTCAGAACTGAATGAGAGGGGGGGAAAAAATGGGTTATAGAACTCTGTCTTTTCCCAGTGTAAGGCTCCCAGTGTATTCAGTCACTCTACAAGAGAAGATTTAACCCCTCTCTATTTAAATGTCAAAATAAATAGTAAACCTTTAGAGTCATATATTCCCTGGACTTAGATTTTTTTTTCTTTGAGGAATTCTGTTCAGGCTTTTACTGTTGTATTATTGGGATGAACTGGCTTTGTGTTGGTTTCATATTTTGACAGCTGTTAAGAGTTGCATTTTAAATTATAGATTATGCATATGCAGCAGGGCCTTATGCATATGTTTGTGTTTTCACTTTTCCTTTCTCCTGAAATACCATCAAACGTATAAAACATGATATGTGAAATATTTCATGTTTTACAACATACTGGATACTAGTAACACTGGATATATACAATAATCAGTAACCTTACTAGGCCAAACCAGTATTGTTATACTTCATTTAGAAAATAAGAATACAGCAGGCGGGTTTCAGGGATGCAGTTTTCAGGCAGTTCCGTGAGTGTTTTGACAATCAATCTTCTTAAACTGCCAGACCTGGAGAAGAGGTACTCTGTCACAACTGTGTCCACCCTGACTCCACAGATTTTCAACCTTCCTCCCACTTCTGACATCCTCTCCCAGTTAACAGTCCTTTGTTTCATTTCAACACAGCTGTTCACCATGAAGAGTGAGAGGGGAGGTAATTTAGTAATTCTGGATGAAATCCTGACCAATTGAAGTAGGTGGCAACAGTCCCATTTGTACCCACAGAGCCAGGATTTTATCCACTTGGTACAAATAAATTCCTATAAATATGTGTAGAGACTTATATATTTAGAACAAGTCTTTTTACATCTGGTTGCTAATATTTTTGCAACAGTTAAGCTCATGTTATGCAATGATTTCTATATATTGGTATTACGTGTGCCTGACTGCATGTCCTTAAAACGTGACACTTCTTATCTGCAAATAATCTCTGATAAAATGCCAGCCATCCAGCCTCGATGCGTTCCTGGAAATTCACTCAGAATGGCAGAGGGGACTTCTGTGCCCGAGACCTGCTGGTGGCAGGGATCAACCTCGTGTGGCCCAAGCTGGGGGAGGGAAAACCTGAAAGGGAAACATTCTGCTCCTTCCAGGAACTGGCTGGGTGGGAATCCTGCTTGTGCTTGCCTGCTGATGGATTTCGTGCTCCTGGGGCAGGAGCTACCAGCTACCAAGCAGCTGGATAATTTCTGTGCAACCAAGCCAGCCTGCCTAATGATAGGATAGCAAATGCTTCAATTTAGTTACAGCTCATTCTAAAACTGGATGAGCTTTACTCTTGTTCCAACAGTATATTTTTAGGTTTTGTAAAGCTAGAGCATTCTGATTTGAAAAGAGCAAGTATGAAGTCTTATTTTAGGTAAGAGAAATAATTGCTATTGTTCTATAACCGTTTGCAGGCCGTAGACATTTTCATGCATCACACTGTCCCAGACCCACCAGCCCTGTATCTACCGACAGCAACATGAGTGCTGCTGTAATACAGAAGGTCCGACCTGCCAAAAAGCAAAAACACCAGCCAGGACATCTGCGCAGAGAAGTCTACACAGATGGTGAGTCCGCTGAAACGGGTGAAAGCCTCAGTGAACCTTTCTAAATATGCATTCGGTGCCTGGGCGTGAAATTTTTCCACAGAGATAAGGCTGTTTCAGAATTCAGTGATTTGCCTTTCCTGTTGCTAAACACGCTGAACAGTTTAATCATTTTAGATGCCAGAGTTCCTTAATGCTGTACATTGATGCTTCCACTCCAGAGCCTTGCACCTGTTTTCTGTAGTGTCCTAGTCGGCTAATTACCGTCATTATTTAAGAGCCCAGATAGCTTAAATAGTACAGTCATCGAGAATAATGCGTGGTTAGGATTAAAATCCTCGTTCACGTGACTGACTGTTAAACCTTCAGAATGTGCCTTTTTCCTGGAAAAAAACAATTCACCATTCAAATGGTGGACAGCACAAGTCAGTGACTTGTAATCCTGACCACAGCATTGTTGCAAGCGGTTACTTTGTGAGTGAAAGCAAAATCTAATCATCTTCTCTCGTGCCTTCACACACAATATCAACTCTTGCTGAAAAGCTAGTGCTTGTATTCTCTTGGGGGTATGGGATGATAATGCAAACATTGTGATGTTGTCTAGAGAGAGCCTTTAATGAAAATGCCTCAGGTGGTGCAGCTTTTATTAAAGCACTGCCTTCCAGTTGTATAAAACAATCTGTGGGCTTTGTTGGAAATTCATGTAAGATAAATTCCCCAAGACTTAACCCATCTTGTCAAGTTTGCTGAATCTGCTAACAGGAGGGAGATATGGGGGAAGGGGAGGGGAGGGAAGGGAAAAGGAAAGAAGGGCAGAGCTCCCCACCTCCTTCTTCTCTGCAACAACAATCTGATTAGGACTTTCATTACCAGCCTGAAATTTTTCAAAGAGGGGCATCATTTGCCATTATCATATGAAAGGCTAATATTATAGATCCTTATCCAGGGTTACAAGAAGGGAGTTTTGAACCACTTCTCCCTGTGATTCCTGCCACTTGACGAAAAAATTTAATACAAAGCTCAAAGCACGATGAGCAGAAGTAATTTAGCAATGAGTGTTTGTCCGTGCTATTATCTGTACTTTATTCCAAGTATTTTCTCTCAGCAGCATCTATCTGATGTTAGGTTGCGTTAAATGCTGGCATGACACAGTGCACCTGGGCCTCTTGGCTTGTGCCCAGGCCCCTTCTGTCAGCAAAACTGAGCTGTTGGAATATTATCTGATTTCAAGAGGTTATTACAGTGGTTTTGTGCGTGTTTCCTTCTGTGAAAGGACAACACAAGGTGTAAATCCCAAAACTGTACCAGAAATGTTACGTTCATGAGACTCTTGTGATGGCGTTTCACAGGATTTTATTGACATTTTATCAGCTTTTATTCTCTTGAAGAGAATGCTCTTAACTGAATAATTGGCAGAGCATCAAGCCTCAATACAAACACAATATCTAGGACATCAGAAATAAATAAATAAAGGTGTTTTATGTGGCCATTTGCTTCTAACATGGGGATAAATAAGAGATGGGCCTGTATTTGATGATAGGTTTTTGTGAAAGTAGTTATACAGAGTTAAATCATAGAGCCACTGTCATTAGATATTGCAATATAGATTTGACAGTCATGATCAATATTTGTTTTGTGTTATATAGCACCTGCTTACTTCAGCATATTTTCTAATTAGGTAAGAATTTCCACTAAGCTCTTTACAGTGCAATACAGTGTGGTCATTCAGGGAATAGCAAATTATGGCTTTAGCTCCTGCAGATCTAATAAAATACGATTCAAAGGTTGAAGGACTTGTTTGGTTTTGATATTTTTTTTAATTATTATTTTTCCCCTCAGTCTATTTGCATAGGCATATTTGGAACCTTACAGTAGATTCTGACCATTCACTTTAACAGCCACATTTAGTATATTGTGACCCTTTAAAATTAGCTATAAAATTATGTCGAGTAGTTGTTTTCCTTAGGTGGAGAAAAGCGATATGGATCCATGAATGAAACATTTAAATACAATTGACTTTTCTGAGATATACTTAGGTTTTTATACTGGCTTGATGACTATTTTTTTTTTTTTTTATAAAGGAGTGCCTGATGCAGAGTTGCTTTTTTTCCTTGTAATGAGTGAACATATATGTGTTTGTAGTAGTGGGGGAATAAAAAGCAGAAGCATTCAATAAATACTAAAAAGAGAAAAAGATATTCCTTCATTACTTTCTCAGACTCTAAAATGGTATTTGAAAGAATTGCATATGAAGAGTTTTCTGCTGTTCCCAAGATTACCTGAATTAGTGCTTGCTAATACTTCTATGAAATACAGGTATAATGAAGAATTTAAATGATTAGTTGACAGGAAGGATATATAAATAAATTAAAGATTTTCATGAACAGTTGAAAATGCCAGGAGTGTTATCAACAGCAATACATACAAGTATTTAAAAATTCTCTATTTTATTTTCTTCATACAGAGAAGTCTGTGAAAGAGGTTGGTCTTTCTGAAGGTGTGTTTGTTACTAATGAAGCAGTAAAAGGCCTACTACTACCTATTTTTAAATAGAGTGCTCTCTGATCTACTGCATTGTCCAAGTAGTAATAATTTTGTATTTTCTGTGAGCATTAGCTGAAGTCAGTTGCTACTTTATGTGGGATGGGATTTCAGCTCACTTGTTTTATTCCTTGACAGTCATCCAGGCAGTGAAATGTTCTTTATATTTATGGCTAAAAATCTTTGCTCAGTAGGTGGTAAGGATTAAAATGTATGAATTTTTAATTGCTCTTCATCTAGCCTTTTAGGAGAGTTTACTAAGAATGCATTACAAGAACCAGCTAGCAGATGTACCCTCCTTCTCAACCTTGACTGACCTACTTACATACTTAATTTAGAAAACCAAACTTTAAAAGAATCTGTTTGTCTTTTCTAAAAATATATGTGGGAGACTCTCTTCTGAACTGTCTTGAATTGATTTATCAGTTGTTATAAACCCTAGAATTGTAAGCATTTAGATAAAAAGGATGAAAGTACTTTGCCATTGTTCTGATTCAGTAGGTCTTGAAATAGAAATTATGCCTTTCACAGTTCACATGAGATTTTCAATCCTGATTCTTCTTTAAATCTCTGAGTGAGAAAAAATACTAAACAGTTTTGCAACAAACTGGCTGAGACTGTAACTGAGTTATTTAGCTGTGTTACCAATGACATGATGTCAGGGCAGCTGAATTTCTCACAAAAGGCAGTTGAACATCTGCCAAATATTCCTCAAATTTGCACTTGGAAATGTTAAGCCTTTATGCATGCCAACACCATTTATACTTTTGTCTCCCTCTGCCTGTGTGGTACAAAAAAAATCTACTCTGTATGAAGCAAATTTTGTGCAAGGTACAAAATAAGTAGGAATGCATTTCTTACTCTGCTAAAAATCAGCTTGTTATTGAATTATAATAATTTTAAGGTGCCTCCTCTCTTCTCAGTCTTTACTTCTGAGTCCCTTATGAGATATTTTGTAAATACCGAATTTTTTACTTGAGGGAGGTTTTGTGGGGTGAAAATTGTTTTGATAATTATGCAAATGTACATAAAAGCAAAAAAAAAAAAAAGGCATCAGGCCACAGCTTTTATACATCACATGGGGTATTGCTGTATTAATTTGTTCATCCAATTGTTGTGTACAGTGTGAGCCAGGTTTCTTGAGAGACAAAGCATGAAAACAACTTCAGTACATGAATAATAGCTCAGATTATGATGTGTCTGGAAATCTTAAATGCTGTCTGTTTTTTCAAGTCAGGAACAATCTTGAGTTTTGCATACCAGCATGAACGTGCAATAGACTAAAAGTTCACTTTGTACCTTAGAGAATGATGGAATGGCCTAGGTTAGAAGGAACCTCAAAGGTTATCTGGTCATAACCCCCTGCCATGGCCAGGGACACCTCACTAGACCAGGTTGTTTAGAGCCCATCCATCATTGCCTTGAACACTTCCAGGGGTCTTCTTTAGTATTGCATCAAATCTATGACTCTGCTGTTTTCTTTGGGGTGTGACTGAAAAATCAGCTTGATAGAGTTTAAAAGAGAAAGTTGCCTAATGAAGCCTGATTCTCTCATTGGTCACTACTTACAGTTCATCTTTTTGTGCTTATTTGTGGTTTCTCCACTTTAGTGTCAAACTAACTTAGCAGATTATGTTTCCTCAATACCGTTTTGCTTATGCTGTGGTTCCTATGTGTGTTCTCATTTCAAAAATTATCACCTCTCCTTTCAAAAGACATCTATGGAAGGTTTTTTCCATAGGCTGAGCTATGAAATGGCATCCATTAATTGAGTTACATGGGAAGCAGGATAACAATAATACACAGACATGAATGAAACGTGAGCACAGCTGACCTTAAACAAATACTTCTGAGTTCTTTCTAATGGTTTGATGTTGCTTTGTGGTTTATTTTTTATTCCTTACAATGGAAGCTTCCATTTTGCTTTTAATAAGAAGTGTGCCAGTTTGTACTTGAGGAGGCAGTTGGAATCTGGATTTTCTCTGTGATCTGAGCTGTTAAAATAAATACCACAGGGGTGTAATAGTGTTGACCTCTGAAAGGGATTTTTTTTTCCCTCTGTTAAGGATTCTTCTCAGTCAGAACTACTGTGTTATAATGAAGATTTTTATAGCTTCCCTGCAGGTTGCAAAAATGTTCTTGAAAGCGGATATCACTTTCCTTTAGTTATTACTGTACCATAGAGCTGCTGCCAGTTTATGAAACTTTTTATATCAACGCATCTTCCCTTTCCATAGTCAAGATTCAACACCACTTTGTTCATTGTCCTGTGTAGCTGGATAGGATTCTTGAACAAAGTAGTTTGTTCCAAGCTGTATTTTATAGGCTACAGGAATGTTCCTTCCCTTCAGTATTCATTTAGCCAGTGCCATGTCACATCTGCTGGACATTGGCTCCAAGGGTGCCTGGAAAGACTGGTGTTGGATAGCTACACTCCCTTTACGTCAGCAAGTTAAATAAAGGGCTATTCAGTGATTTATTTTAGAGAAAGTGAGTGGAGCATGTGAGACACAAGATATTGCATTGTCCTGGTTTCAGCTGGGGTAGACTTAATTTCTTCTCAGCAGCTGTTACAGTGCTTTGTTTTGGATCAGAATGAGAATGGTGTTGATGATGGTTTTTTTTACTAAGTCATATTTATCCTAAGTCAAAGATTTTTTTCTTTTTTTTCTGGTTTTATGCTCTGCCAAGTGAGGAGGTGCACAGAAGAAACTGGGAGGGAACATAAGCTGGGTCAGGTGACCCAAACTGACCCAAGGGATATTCCACACCGTGGAACATCATGTCCAGTATATAAACTGGGGATTTACCCAGAGGGGCCCATCTGGCTTCAGGAAGGGGGTCTGGCATTGGTCAGTGGGTGGTGACCAAATTGGCTGACCAGTGGGTGGTGAGCAATCACATTGTGCATCACTTGTTTTTTCCCTTCTTATTATCATTTTTATTATTATTGTTTACCATTATTGTATTCCTTTATTTCTATTTTCAGTTTTTAAACTGTTTTTAGCTCAACATAGAAATTTACTTTGATTCTCCTCCCCATTCCACTGGGGTGAGAGAAGAGACGTGGAAGGTTGAGTGAGTGGCTGAGAGGAATTTCATCTCCAGCTGGGTTTAAAACCATGGCAGTCCTTTTTGGTGCCCCACACGCACCCCAAAGGGTTGAGATAAGGACAAATCCACCCAGAGTGTATTAAAAGAAGCCTACACTTCTGAGTTTGAGTATCTTCATCCACTTCTGAATCAGTGTGTCCTCTTCTGAGGCAAGACATATTGTGAGAAGAAAATTTTCCTCAAGAAGGGAAGTAATGTTGGAATCTCCAGAGGCTAATTCAGTCTTTGTCTTATTTTTAAACCTTGTCCAAGTTTCATTGTAACAAAACTGCAAAAAAGTTGTAAATAAACAAAACAATCTGTAATTGCTAGCAGTGTTCTGTGAGGGATGGAGTCCATCTTCAGCCTTGCTTTGGAAGATTAGTTCTTGTGCTCAATAAGCTTTAGTCTGGATTGACATGGTCTTATGCACTGGGCTTTCAAGGAACATATTACACACAACTCTCAGATCTTAGGCAGACTTCACATGAATTTTCACATGATTGCTGAATTGTTAGAGGTTAAATACTTCTTCAGAACAACACTTTCTGCAGCAGGTGTTGACTCTTGAGATCACATGGCTGTGGATCTTTGTGATTCAGAAATTCAAATTTGCATCTCTAGGGCTGGGCAGCCCAGTGAAAGTAATTTGGTTTGCTCTTTGGCAGCAGGACCTCACAGGACATTTTTAGAAGAGGTATTCTGAGTGCTACTCTGATGGCTGTAATTACAGACTTTCATTGCTGAGGCTGTGTACTGAACAGAGGTTACCTCTCTAAATCATGTTAATGCAACATAACTGATTCTGTGCTTCCTTGCCAAGTATGTTGTAAGGCTTGGTGCTGTGACCACTTCCCTGTGAGCCTGTTCCAGTGCCCAGCCACTCTCTGACTGAAGAACTTTTTCCTGATATCCAATCTAAACTTTCCCTTCATTTTGATTCAGACACTTAGTTTATCCAAGCTTACATTATGCCTTTTTAGGCTTTGAAAATGACAGTCCTTTTTCTTAAAAGATACCTGCAAATTGTGAGTGTTAAGTAGATACTCAAAATTAAGTCTCAACAGTCAATTGTTTGCTATAGCTGCTCTCCAAAATTGCTAAAATTCAACAAACAAACTACCCTGATGGGATATTTTGTTTACTTGCTTTGGGTTTTTTTTGTGGGTTTTTTTTTTCACCAAGACAGTGGAGTTATTACAGCAGGATGTAATTTCCTTGAAGTATGTCTAACCTTATGAGCCATACTTTTTTATATCTTTCTTCTTCATCATTCCAGTTCAGCCAATTGATAAAATTTCCAGTCTTGTTTAGGACAGGTCAAGGATAATTCCAACATATGTTGCCAGGTGAATGGTGGATGGTTCCCAGTAAGTTTACACAGAGCACTGAATTTTTAACTGCTTCCATCTTTCCACAGGGCTGGATCAAGTCACTCGTGCTTTGTGTCACTAGAAAAACTCTTGAAAATGTCTGGCATCTGCCATATCTGAACTTATACGTATATATTCGATATCTACTTTTCCTTACTCAGGAGTACTACCTTTATGTTTGCCCCAATTTGGGTAAATTTCAGTTGAAACATCTTCTTGAATAGACCGAAAATTAGCTGTATATATAGTGATGGTGTTTGAAAAACACAGCTGCTCCCTGATTCTTGTGGAACTAGAAATGCACACTATTACAAAATGCTGAAGCTACATTTTTTAATAATGAACTTTTTTTTCTAGCCATGTCGCTTGAGTTTATTAACCTCATCTCTTTTTTTTAACCTGTTGTTGTCTTATATCTGTGTGAATTGTGCCTGTAGCTTTATTGTGAAATGCTTTTGTATTGCCACTTCCTTGCTTGACTCCTATATTTTTTCTCCATGTTTATATTCCACTAGAACATTACATATTCGAGTTTTATGTCCTAATGCAAGAATAGAAAAATGTAATGAAGTAAATTATGTGTGTGCTTTAAAAATTGTATTTTAAATTTTTCAGATTTTTAGAACCTCTTAAGCTGTGGTAATTTAAAGAGTCAAGTCCAGAAGTCTTTGTGTGTCTTTTCTTCCTTTTTTTGTTTTGTTCTTTTTTTTTTCTGAAAGCTTACGACTCCATTGACTGACTGTGCTTTTTTTTTTTCTTTAATATGTCATGACATACCCACAGACATCAAGGATATGTGTGTTATTTTAACCTACTGTTTTAAAAGAAGAGTGCAATAATCCATATAGTTTATCCTTACATATGTCAGCAGTGCATCTGATGCATGTTCTTACATCGCAGCCAGTTTGCTTTAATGCTCATTACACTGAAGACCTTGAGCAATTGCAGCACAAGCTGCTGTGTTCTTGAATGGACTTAGCAAACAGTTACAAATATCAGGAAGGATATATTATTATCCTTAACTCTTTGTTAATATCCATAACTGGTGTGTTAATATCCAAATACCTGAAGTTTATTGCAGTGTTTGGTAATGGTTTTTAAGAAAATACTGTGATTTGAAAAGGCAGGGAGAAGTCATGCTCTGTGATTTTAAAGCTCAAGTTTTTGGAAAAATACCCATCAGCAGTTTTAATGGCAACATAATACTTTTTGGGGTGGAGAGAGGAGGGCAGAGGGAGGGCGGAAGGTAAACAGGAGCGTCTGTTTCTTCAGTTCGAGTCAAATATTATTTCTTCATTTCACTAGCGCGTGATGTCCTAATTACTCTTCTCTCTCAACTCCACAGATTTGCCCCCTCCTCCTGTGCCCCCTCCAGCCATCAAGTCCCCGACGACGGTGCAGTCCAAGGCGCAGCTGGAGGTGCGGCCGGTGATGCTGCCCAAACTCGCCTCCATGGATGTGAGGACAGACAGATCCGCGGACAGGAAGGGAGCCAGCTACAAGGGCAGGGACGGGGTGGAGGGCAGGCAGCACCCCGAGGTGCGGACGGGCGCCGGGGAGCGCAGAGAGCCCCAGGAGCCGCAAAGCGACGGCAAACCGCGAGCAAGCAAAGCACCAAAACGAGACGGCACACCAGCAAAAAGTCATCTTCTTCAAGGTCATTCTGCCTGCTCGGGGTGTGCTGGAGTGCTGGGTGTTGGTGGCTGGGAACTTTGCAGGCTGGTGATGTGAAGTTAGAGCTGCTGAATTGCCGCCGTTTGTCATGACTGTAGTGTTGATATGGGTCACACTGCAGGATCTTGTTAGGGTAAAACACGTTGGTTACAAGCTTACAAAACACTCCTTTGCTGTTTTGCTGCCCTTAGACCCATCATGTATTAAAGCTAATGCTGAGGAAACCAAAAAGAAATATTCCTTAAGAGTTGTAAGGATCAGGATCCCTGCTCCTACCATAGACTTGTAGTCTAGTTATATTTAATGTATCTAATTATAATCTGGTTGATAAGGAGACTGAGCGAAGTCAGACAGTAGATCTGTAAATCAGGAACATAACTTTCCAACCAAGGTATAAGCATTTGGCTCATTTTGCCAATTTGTAGAGGACAAAAAGGCCAGAATGATACCTGGTCCTGTTTCAAGAGTAAGAAAGCCCTGGGAGTTGTGGATTAATTATAAATACTAACTCCCATAGCATTATATGAGCCAGACCTGTTCAAAGAAATCCCTTCTATATGGAAAGTGGTAAGTCACTAATTAATGGAACATCCCAAGAGTTCACCAAGAGCACAGACTGATACAAATGCCTGGTCCTTTCTACATACAGGTATTTAGGGATAACATCAGGGGTGTTTGGGTATTAAGTTGATTAAGTGGCCATGTGAATAAAAGTTTGATTACAGTGGATTGCTGTAGAGAAAAGTTATTAGAATGCTACCATAGAGGATGGCGAAATATTAAAGCATGGACACTGATTTAGTCTCAAATTCAGCCTGAGAAATTCAGGATCCAGTATTTAGATGGAATGAGTTCCTTGTATCATACGTATATTTTCATTTCCTCCTACTCTGTTGTATCGAATATATACTACAAGGGGTGGGGTGTTTTTCATTTTCCTCTAGAGCATAGACCAGGGATTGCAAATTGAAATGAAATGGACACTAATAATGAATTAGCTTTTCTGTAGTGAACGTTACCATGTAAAGACTATAAATTTTCTTGAGAAAGCTTCTATAATGCTGCTATGGAAGCAGCATATTTCATGTTCTTGTCAGACATCATTTTAACCTACTGAGAATCATAAAAAGTAAATCAACTGCATGCAGAAATTTTAGGTTCAGAGTATCTCTGGGCTTGTAAACATAATAATGTATGCATTTAATTATACAGAGGACATCCTGCCATATTCTAGACCAACGTTTCCAACATCAAATAATCCTAGAGATCCCAGCTCCTCCAGCTCCATGTCGTCAAGAGGGTCAGGAGGCAGACAGAGGGCAGATCAAGCAAATCTAGCCCGAAGGAATGTTGCAGAAATGCAAGTACTGGGAGCCTATGAACAAGGAGAAGAAGAAGAAGAAGAGATGGAGGTAGCTGCAGTTGTAATACTGAAGATTACTGCAATAAAGCTGTTTTTGTTTTTAAGCAGATGCCAGGAAAAAAATGCTTTTGAACCAGAAATATTTCTGTTCAGGAAAATTAGTGCATTTGTTTGCCCATTCATGTTATGTGCAATCCAAGTAAACAAAACTAGGAATGTGTCAAAACATGAAAAACAAGTCATATATAGTATAATGTAATTGTCACCACACTAAAACTTATGGAACAGAACTTGCAGAAATACAATACTTCGAAGAGCACTTTACCCAGATTCTTTCGAAACTGAAAATAAAGAACAAGAGCCTCTAAGAACACCATGACATTGCTTTTCACATCTTTTGACAGTTTATCATTCTAGGTTTAATTAGATATTAAGATACAAATTTTTCTTTACTTTTTCTGCCTAATGATATTGATTGTAGAAAGGGTGGCCAGTATACAGTTGTACTGCTGTGCATAATTTAAAGTAGTAATTATCATTTAAAGGTAGCAAATGTCTTAAGAAGTATGTAAAACAAATTTTAAATAATAAAGGTTAACATGTAGTAATTTATACCCTCTTTTTTCAATACAGGAAACAGAAAGCTGAAGACGACGACATGTACTGTAACAGGCTTTTAAAATCTAATCAGAAAAAAAAAAATAAATCACTTAAGATGCCTCAAGTCTGATGATGTTTGACGCCAGAAATAACGTTCAGTGCAATCAGAGTGTACAATTTTTCCTTTTTCCTCATGCCATCAGAAAGCTAGTTTTTATTTTACTCTTTCTTTGTAAACCCTCCTCACTAGGATGGCCCTCGCCTACTCCGTAACGCTGAGGGCATCACCTTCGCTGCCCGAGGAGGCAGGGAAGCTGCTCTTCCAGGTGCTTGGGCCAGCTGCTGCTCCAGGATTAGAACCGAAGGGAATTCCAGGGCCTGAGATTCCAAGGTTTCTCCCAGCGAGGCGGTGCTCATTGCACTGCCAGTTCACCAGTGAGCCGCTCGATAACACCGCCAGGGACGCGGCAGTGATCAGAGGTCCCCAAAGTGAACGTGGTGCAGAACATCCTTTGCTTCTCGGGGTTTCACTGTGGTCTGCAGCCAGTGCCAATGGTATCCTGCAGTTTTAACACGGGCTGCGTGTCTTGTGTTCTGCCAGTCTCTTGCTAACCTTTTGCAGATGATACAGTTTGACAAATGAAAGTAAAATTAATTTGGGACAAGACGGCTCTTATTGTAAATATGTACTCATTTTAAACCCCTGTGGTACTTTGATTTGTCTTTCCATTTTCATCATTAAGTACATTCTTATTAAAAATGTCCTTTGGGATAGGCAGGAGGGAAGCCAATGTGATTGCTATTTGCCTAATCATAGCATGAGCAAGTTTATCTGAAAGTTTTTTCTAATTTTCAGCTTCAACACTGCTTATGAAAAGAAAATCAATGGACATTTTTAATAACGATTAGATAATATCATCAACTGCTACTGGCCCAAATCTCAGACCTCTACTTGTGTCAATTCACCTTAAAGAAGAAGTGCCACTTAAAGAAGTTTTGTTTGATCTTGGCAATGAATTTTTTTGTAATGCACTGCTTATCTTTTTTTTTTTTTTTGGTTTTAAAAGCACAATCACTAAACTTTGTTTGTAAACCATTGTAACTATTAACCTTTTTTTGTCTTATTGAAAATGTTAAGCATTTGTTTGGGATAATTTTCATCTTTTTGTTAATGCTCTATGTTTGTATTTGGAATATTTGAGTGATGACAGATGGTAAAGTAACAAACGTAAATGTGGGCCATAATCAAAACACTTCTCACTTTTCCTGGACTTACAGAAAATTACCAATTTTTCTGTGGCCTCTCTCAACATGGGATTATCATTAAAGCTCAAATAGAGGCATTAGTTGCATTGAATTTGCCAAATTATGTCCTCTGTCTGTAGATTTTCTGATCTTTTTTGTAATTATAAAATTTCTCTGTCATTGGTGCTAATGGAAAAATGTGTGTTTGTTTATTGACAGCTATCAGGACTAGCCCCAATGAAAAAAAAAAAGAAAAAAAAATGTTTTGGTGTTTACCGAGGACTGAAATTTTTCATTTAGGTAATTTTTAAAGAAAGGTTCCATAGAAAGGGTGTGCAGTACTAAAGGAAAAATCCATGTGATTAATGTTTTCATTATGTTCATGTAAGAAACCTCATATTTTAGCCATAATTTTGCATACTGAGGATCCAATAATCAGAAAAGTAATTTTTGTCACATTATTTATTAAAAATGTTCTCAAATACATTATCTTTCCTGCGTAGTTTCTTGTGTTCCCTCAAGCATAATTTTAGGGGCAACTCTAATCTTATTTCTTTTGGCAAGAGCCAGGTTCTGTTCCACTGAAATCATGCAGCTACAGTAGCATGAGCAAAGTGGGAGAGCTGGATGCAGCCTAGGATTTTACATAATTATAGTTGATTGCCTTAAAGATCTGATCTTTGGGCGCTTCATGGACTGTGATAATGAAATCTTCTCTCAGCCTGCCAATTTCCAGAGAGAGCTGATGAAGAAAATCTGTACCAACAAAAGCATTCACCTCGGGGGTGAGACACTTTGGCTACAAAGGAAGTGAGATCCAAAGAAGTGAAGAGAATGAATGCTGTGAGTCGATGTTAGTCGGGACCTGCACAAATGCAAGTTTCCTTGCCTGCCTGCTGTCCTGTCCTGTAGCCATTCTGTGGTTGGCAGAGCACTGCTGTGGAGTAGGTGATGGCCCCTTTTCCACCCTTGTATTGGCATAAGCCTGTAATCATACTGATCACCCTTTCCTTATGCTCTGCTCTTCATCCCAGATAAAAATTGATGATTTTGACTGACACGCTCCTCCACTGCCCTGCCACGGAACACTGCTAGAGCCTTAACAGGCACAAGTGTCAGGTACAGATTTTTTTCATAACTGCAGCTTTGAAGCACATTAGTAGAATTATGAAGATTAGGTAGAATTACGTTAAATGTGTAGCCTTTCTGTGTTGATTTTTTTTGGAATGTCTTCAGCCCTCTTGCCTCAGATGAGCACATGTTAGAGCCAGCATTATCCAGGCAGGAGCCCACAGACAGCCTGGGATGTGCCACAGGAGATACCCATCTGGCCTGCACCTTTCCTTTGGGGGAGGCAGGAGAGGTTTCACGGGCACAGTTGAAAGGCTTTCCTGGCACCAGAAACAGCCTTTTGGTTTGGGGTGAAGCCATTCCCACAGCAAGGTGTGGGGAACAAGGTGGAGCTCAAAGAAGTGTCCCTGAGCGTGTCAGCCCCTTGGCACAAAAGCTTAACCCACTGCCAAAGGTGTTGTGGAGCATCTCAGAACTGGGATCTGGTTGCAGCTGTGGTGTGCAGACCTCTGTAAGGTGTATCTGCCCAGAAACACTGCTGCTGCACGCCCAAAATAACAGGTACTCACTTCATTCTCTGCTGGCACGGTGACAAACTGGAAAGCACGTACTGGATCCCAGTGATATCCATGTCCATCTGTGTATCTTCACTGGAAGTCAGGCTCCAGCTGAAGTTCTGACCTCAGCCAGCAGTAAGAGGGAAATGTTGCCCTATGAGGTTTTTTAAGTTGTTATAAAGTTGTTGATGGTGTTCCCTAAGAGGTTTTTTTGGATTGTTTTGTGATTGCATTCACTTGTGTCTGGCAGTGTCTTGAGCAGTGTGTCACAGAGTTGTCAAGGGTTCTTGCACATACACTTGGTGCACTCTGGTCTTACCAAAAGCAATGTCATTAAGAGAAGATGTGTACAAGGTTGATCTTGAAATTATTACTCCTGTTAGCTGATGTTGAGACACACCTGCTTTAGTCTTTGCCATTGAGGTCCAGTAAAATGAGGTCATTTACACAAAACTCCATTTCCTAAAGAATTATGAAGTGATTGGGAAGACAACACAACCAAAGTGGTGTTCAGGGGTTTTGATTATGCTGCATACCTGAAAAAAGCAAGTACTCTGCTGGAAAATCCGTAGCTTTTGTGTGCTGAGTTAACATAATGGATGTAGACATTTTATTTTTCTCTTGTAGTATTTCCTGTGAAATCCTGTATGTGTTCCTGTTAAATTTGATTTTACTTAAAGGAAAATAATACTTGCTAATATACTATGAAAGAGGTTTAAAATAATGTTTATGAAATTTTACAAAATGCCTTGCATATATTTTTAGCATTTTTATCCAATGAGTTTATTTTCCAATGAGTAATTATTCTGATGTATAAATGAAAAAGTGTTTTTATTTTAGGATAACACATATATGCCCTAGATCTGTATTTAGAAAAATTGTACAGGAGTAGGTTAAGTGCAACTGATCATGAAACCTAAGCAATGGAATTTGCTTCAACTCTTGTAAATATAAAGTATCTACCACCTCACTTGTATTCCAGAACCAGCTATTAAAATAACAACCTGGCTAATTTATAGCTTTAGTTAACATTTAAATTTTACACAATGTTTGGCTTCTAACATCCTCTACTTTATTTTTCTTTATTATCTTCCTTCAGTAAACTAAAGGAAGAAGGAGCTTCTGTGGGAAAACTGGAGGATCTGCCCAACATACCATCTGTTGTGCAATATGTTTTTTTGAAAGTTAACGTCCTACCTCTGTATTCATAGCTCATAAAGAGTTTCTGTCAGCAACAGAACCTTCTATTAAAAATTAAAAATGCTGTATCCCCTAAGTGAAGTTTACAAATTAATTAAAGGATCTACTTACAGGTGGGGAAAATTATTTTATACCTTGTTTTTGCTGATGTTACAGATGAAAATTCTTTGCAAACTAAAATCTTACTGCTTATGTATTTTATAATATGTTTAGTGTGTGCACAGGAAGATTCTGGTATTTGCAAGTGCAGATTTTCATGTGTATGGAGTTTTGTATTTGCTAAGCTTGGGAAATGAGAGTCTGTTCCAAACACTCAGATGAAAGACAAACTTGTTTATGGGAATTTGAGGTTTGCCCACACATGAGTAACTCCCAGTGTTGCCATGGACATCATCCTCACTGAACATGTCCTTCAACAGCTCCATTTTGTGTTGGACGGGCTGAAAATTTGAGAATTTAGGTCACACAATGAATCTTTAAAATTGGCAGCAACTGTGGATCTCAGTGTGAACTGTTTACCCCGACCTGATTTTCTTCAGGGTTTTTTTTCCTTGTCTACGATGATTTTCCTGTTGCCTAGAAATATGTTCCTCATAAAAGCCAGTGCTGTCTGTGGCAGTGAAATATCTGAAGATTAGGATTATTATTTTTTAAACTGGTCCTTTCTTTTTAGCAAGCCACTGAATAGTGGATCACAGGAACGTTCAAACATTTTGAGATGACACCATGGAAATGAGGATCTTTTTACATTTACTGTCCATGTTGAGGATATGAAAAAATCCATCCTATTCAGAAAAGGAAGAGGAATTGATGAAACTGGAATCCACTCTCTATGAAAGCTACAAAGCAGGAAGGCAGGCTGGAAAAGATGAATCAAGCGATATAAAGAGAAAAAAAAAAATGAGGCATCGAGGAACCCAAGTCTCATTGACACTAATGGCAAAAAACAGTATGGAATTAAACTGTTCTGGAAGTGAATTATCTACTTATGGAATGGCAGAGGACAACCATCACAGTGAAATGAACACTGGAGGAAAAGTGAAATCCTTGCTGCATGCTTATTTCCTTTGGAGTCCTTGCTAAATGTACACCAAATGGCCTCATTTCAAGCTACCAGAAGAAAAAAATGAGTTTTTAATTCACCATGGTTTTCACCTTGTGGCATGAGATGATGAGGATGGGAGCTACTCAGTTCTAGTCTCTGCATCTGCCATAAAGTGGAGCCAATTGCTTTTCAGATATTTCTTGGGGCATGACAATCAAAGCCATGAGGATAAAAATGGTGCTTATTGATTTTTTTTTCCAAGCCTCAGATATTTTTAGCAAAAACAGCATCAGGAAATGTAAAATAAAACTACTTAGTATCGATTTCTATTCTGTGGCTTCCCACCAGTCAAAGCACAGATGTGGTTCAAAGTCAGCAGCAGGGGATAATAGTAAAAAAGTCCTTATGGGCTTTGATCCGTAGAAGGACAAAAGCAAAATAAATAAAAAAATTAAAAGAAAACCTCTCCACCCTTTCTTTCAGCAAATGATAACTAATAGGATATTTCTGATCTCTATCTTCTAATTTCCGTTTGGATAGCATGAAAATAATGGTCAAGAACTTTTATTTCTGCTATGTTAATTGTCACAGTATCAAAGATTTCATTATATTCCTGAAAATTATGTTTGTACAAGAAATTGCATTCTACTGAGCTGAGTACTGAGCAATGCAGTTCCTCAGACCTAGTAAAAGCCTGGAAAAAGTGAAGCTGACCACAGTGTTGTCAGCAGCATGCCAAGTCTTTACCCCACTGATCACACACCTTACTAATTAAAATAGAAATAAAATGTTACTTCCCATAGGCTTTGTTAATCATAATGCTAAGGTGACAGCATTTGATGGCTTAGGCAGTTTAAAATTTACAAACCATCATAATCCCAAAGTCTGCATTTCTGGGATACTAATACCTGAAATAGTGTAACAATGCAAGGTGCTAATGGACTTCAGTCTTACAGGAAACAAAATCCATTTAGGCACATGGAAGCAATTCACAAGTGCCAAATGGCTACACAGATTTATCTGTCTGTTCCTGGAATTAATTCCATTCTTATGTGATTCCTTTAGGAGGGACATGTATATTTTTATGCTTCTGCTAGTGTAGGTTGAATTCTTTGGCAGAACTTTCCAAGAATCGTCTTCAGCTTTATGTGCACAAGGTATAAAGGAAAAGACTTTTGTTTGTTCATCCACCTACATTTTTCTGCCCTTCTATGCTTGCATTTTGACCTTCTTCACTCGCACTTTACCTTTTTTCCTACAAAACCCAAGTCACAGGCTGTGACTGTCTGGTTTGCTAAAGCCTTTCTGTTTGTTGAGCAACTCTGATTTTGGTGAGCATTTTGCAAATGCTTCTCTTCAGGGGAAATTTTTAATTTTTCCATTAAAATTCTTCATACGACTAGGAAACCAAAACCACATCTTCACTGGGAACCTGATGCTTGAGAGCTCGCTTTGGCTGGCTAAAATGAAGGCAGGCAGTAAATCCAGAGCACACGCTACAGATACCCTGTCCTGCCTAGGTAACTCTTCTGAGAGTTTATCAAAATCCCAAAGGCTAGCAGAGGGCTGATGTTCAGTTTCTGAAGGACTGCAGTGTTTTCCTTTTTTCCACATTAGTAAATGCCACAAATACAAGCTCAGTCCGCTGATGCTTTGGGAATGCAGCACCTGGTGCAGTTCTTCCTTCCATCCACGTGCACGTTTCTAATTCTCTGGCTGTCATGGGGCTTTGCCCATTGTGCTCTGAGGAGGAGCTGAGGTGGGGCAGCAACATGAAGCTCAATTTAAGGTGACAGGGGCTGAAGAAACTTACTTCCAGAATATTAGTCTTGGACCATGAAAAAAATCAGGTCATCAAACCAAAAAACATTTGATCCTCCTGCTGTGAGCTGATTGTTTGCAAGAGCTTGGGAAGGAGTTGGTCAGAAATGTTACATGTACTAAATCTAGAATCTGAACACGGGAGATGAAGAGGGGGATTAAAACTGGGCTTACATGTGTTTTGTGGTTTGTTTTGGTGGATTTTTTTCCCCTGGAAGAATGAGTAAAGACTGTTAGATTCCTACTTTATTGTATATGAATGCTCAGGAGTAACATAAAAACCGAGTAACTGGTGAGATTGCCATTTTTGGCTACCACACCAAACCATCATAAAATTAACCATCATAAAATTTTCAAATGAGACATTAGAGCCACATCCATTTTTTACAGAGCTAACAGATGAAAAAAGCTGTGCTGACAAGATGCCAACGAGCACCTCTGAGCCCCATTTTAAAATGCAGGTAGGAAAAGAACCTTGGAGGAATAGTCTCACTGAAATAACAACTGAGCTTGACTGTGTTTACTGCAGTAGGAGGGTGCTACAGACACTTAACTTCTGCAGCAGATATGCCTCAGAACAGTCTGACTCCCTGTGGCAATTAGAATTATGATACAGTGGGATTAGTCTCATGTCTGTCAAGCACTCTGAATATGAACGTTTCTATATAAGCCGTAAGTAGTAGGAGCAATTCTGTCAGTTTTGCTTTGCAATCAGTCAGGCTGTTTTCTCAATAACTTTTGGAGAGCTTTTATTGAGTTAGTTAACCAGTCCATTGAACTGCAATAAATATCTGCTTCACCCAAAAAAAAAAAAAAAAAAATTATGCAGATTCTCGTTTTTGTTCCATGCTCACTGCTTGTAGGCTTGCTTTCTTGGTTGCATGCACACTGTCACTGTGTTTTGACATCATGCCCACACTGGGGAAATGCAGATTCCAAGTGCCAGGAAAACACATATGTACTAATTTCAGTTGCTTTATGCTTCTTTTTGAAGGCAGACTGTGGAGGATATTAGTCCATCTAACTATGGGAAAATTGTGCTGTTATCAGTGATACACTGACAAAGTCCTTAACAAGTGTTTGATTCAATTCATCAATTTTTAAAATAAATTAATCTCTATATTACCATCAATTTATAGAACGGGTAAAAGGAAAACTGAGATGAAAAATATAAAGGGGACTTTCCTTTAAGGTTATGTTGGTTGCAATACTTCAGCAATCAGAAGAAAACAATTTTTCATGGAGTTCTGATTATTGTCATCAAACCAGTTTTGTGTTGGTGAAAGATGGCATGTTAATTTTTTCTCATAAATACTGAGACTAATGTTGAAAACTGTTTCTATTAGGAATTAGAATTAATTAGGAATCTCATTCAAAACATCTAGAGAAGCCTTGTGTGACAGATTTGTGAAGAACATACAAGAAATACTCCGAATATTTCTTGAAGTATAATGGGCAGCAAAGTATCTTTATAATGGGCAGCAAAGTATCTTTTTACTCTTACTAAAGAGTAGTATATCTCTTTATATACTAAAGAGATAGTATATAGTAAATATACTATCTCTTTTCTAATCAGCTGCTTAGAAACTTCAATTTTCTACAAACTTCAGATCAACGTTCTTGCAGTTCAGTAAGATCTGGCAGGATATTTTCCTCCTCTTTTACTGTGCAAGTGGCAGAAATCAAAATTTTAAGCTATTTTATATTATTAGATAATCTTCATTAAAGCTACAACGTAACACATCCTGGCTTCTCAAAGCAGTAGAATGCTGCTTCCAGCCTGTCTCCCTTTGTCTGGCCAGTTCAGGTGGTTGGCTGCTCTGGACAGGGCTCTCTGTCATGAGTCCATATGGGAGCAGTGCTGCAGGAGCATTGCTGCCCTGATGTAAATACTACAATATAATTAGTATTAAAATGTAAGGCCTAATGATATTCTGAGACTATCAGCGGAGCCCCTCGAGGATCAATTTTGGGACAGCCTTATTTAATATTTTCATTAAAGTACTTAGCTCAAAAGCAGGAGTCTGGTAATGAAATGTGATTCACAGAAGTTGTGAGCAGTTGTCGTTGTGGAGGAGCACTGGGTCACCTTGAGGGCTGGAGTATCAAAAAAGCATGAAATTACCAGTTCACTGTGCAAAGTCATGCTCTTAGGGATTAATACAAATGTCCATTATGTGCTGGAAATTCATCAGTTGTAAACAACAGTGAGGAAGAAAAAAGCCTGACTTGTGTTTGTTGATCACTGAAAATTCTAGAAGCTCCCAGTTAGATGATGCCAATAAAAGCAAAGCAAAATAAATGGAGACCTGAGATATCCAATAAAATATATTTCCAGTAGAAAGAGAGAAATGCAGATGTCATTGTCTTAGCACATACAAAAACCTGTGATGCTTTGTCCAAATCTAGTTCTTTGTGGAGTTGATGCTGCAGGGAAATGATAGAAAAGTACAAGTATCTGCACTGTAATATCAGATCTGTTCCTTGTAAACAGAGGGATCGTAGTACAGTGACTTTTATCCATAGCGTGGTGCAACTTTTTAGTAGAAGCTGTTATAAACACATGAAAAAAAAACAGCTCTTTGATGTGTTTATGTGTGAAAAATCCAGGATAATTTCTCTTTTGTTTCTGTATAATTGGTCTAAAATTTCAGTGAAAACTCACTCTTCAGTAGCAATCCTGATGGCTGGACTCATCAGGAAAGTCATGAAAGCACAGGATGCAACTTTTCCTCTGATATCTGAAACTCTGCTTCTGAAGCTGGCTGAAGTGATTATCACATTCACTTTCTGAGCAAGGCATTAAGGTTAATGCTTAAGTTGGCCTTTTCCATCTCAACCTTAATCTAAAGATAAAGAAAACTGAAGAGTTATCTAAGTGGTTTTAGAGAAATGGCAGAGTACCAATATCTTGAGATAATCTATAGTGGTCTGTCATTGTAGGACACAAAAA
>WAAE01029987.1:0-16178 GCA_013400495.1 Nicator chloris | reverse complement strand
ATATCTTACTTAGTGCTAGCTGTTATGACAGCATTTATGGATTAATTTGTCTGTTAAAATTAAACACTTTACAAACTTCCTTCATAAGTGCATAATCAAAGGTCTCTCTGAATAATCTCCATGATATTCACTGAGAATGTGACTGTTTATTCAAAAGGGAAAACGGGAGTTGAAATGTCTTCTCTATTTTTCTTTCCTGTGGATCATAAATTATGTGGGAGCAGACTCATGTGAATTTGGGGGCATTGCACAATGCCAAGTACATCAGTGATAAACAATAACCTCTCTTTTTAATATTTTAGCCGAGCTGGGAGACTACAACCATTCAGAAAACTTGCCAGGCTACCTCTCAGAATATTCTTTCATCCCTAGCCAGCCTCAAGACTTTGAAAAAGAAATAGCAAAATTACATCAGCAGCACATGTAAGGATTTACATCAGAAGATACTGACTTTGTCAAATCCTGACTGCTGATGCTGTGCTATTATATAAAACAAAATATTATTTTTTCTTAAAGGATTTGGGGTGGGTGGGGTGTTGAGTTTTTTGATTGGTTGATTTTGGTTGTTTCTTTTAAGATAATGTGATTTCTTTCTTTTTGTAGATTAAATACCTGTATAATAAATACCATTGATGGTCTATACAGAATATCTGTGTCTAAATTAGTGAAATAATGAACATGTTAAGATAAAGGTACTCTGAAAACAGTATTGTGTGTATTGTAGGATATTAACTTAGCCGGATATATTTTCTTTAAGATTTCTTTTTAGTCTTTGGGAATGTTCTGAGCATAAGGGCTTTGTTTTCATGATGCTCTCACCAGTAAAAGAGTTACTTTAGAAGTAACAAAGTCCTTTTCTTCAGTATCTGCTCTTTCCTGTGTGAGTCTGTGACCTTTCAGAAAGAGGAAAAGGCAATGAAGCAATGGAAAATATTTTTTTTCAGTATGTAACATTGTGATACTTTGCAGTGATGATTCCTTCGTATTTTAGAACTTAAGTGCCTTTCATTAGTTAAATTTAACAAAATGTAAGCTATATTTATAGAACATTTGCTTGATCATGTTGTTTGCTTTCAAAACTATAGAATGTTATGTTAAATTTCAGATAAAGGCTTAGAAATTTCTCCTAGCTAAGGTAAAGACATTTGAGTGAGTTGATGGTAATTTGAACTTAATGCCAAATACAGGATTGTAAAACTAATTTCCAGGTTCTAGGGCTCTGCAAACATCTAAATTAATAAGTGCATTAAAATAAAATGTGTTGTGGGCTCTTGTCAAGACTTTTGTTCTTTTGGAAACATAAGTTCTTTTCTGTTAAAATTTTTGGAATAGTCTGTTAACATGAGACAGGAAATTCAGATTTCAGGGTGGGGATAGAAGTAGTAAAATGAATGCAGATTTTCTGTCTGCACTCACTTGGGGAGCCTGATGTGGGAGGTCGTGTTAGAACATTTCTGATTTAGCTGCTTTCTTTCAGAGGATTGTCTCCTGCAGAAGCAGAGTTCAATTATCTCAATACAGCACGTACCTTAGAACTTTATGGAGTTGAATTGCACTATGCAAGGGTAAGTTTGGATGAACTAGTGTTGCAATGTCAAACTGTATTCTTCTGAGATTTATGGAAAAACACACTTTTCTTTTTAGTAAGCCTTCCTGGGTTTTGCTTAGAAGAGAAAATAAAAGAAAAAAGTATTATCTTACTAGGTGCCTAACTGGGATTTACTGATTGAATATCCACTGTTTCACTCTAGTGAGGGTATTTCTTAAATTTGTGCTTACTTATCTGTGTGTTAATCAGGTTGAGCTTTGTTGCCTTGAATGCCAGTTCAGTCGGCTACTGGTGAATAGGAAAAATGTGCTTGTTAAGTGTGCATTTGATATTTAAGGATCTGTCAGCTTTGAAAATATTTAATTTGGTTCCAGCTAGAAAGCTGGAACAGAATTTGAAATGTACCCTACCTAACTGCTCACTGTATCTATTGCTATTGCACACGTTGATAGTTCTATAGCAGGTGCTTGATTAGAGAGCAAAGATGTTTCAAGAAAAATGTGCTATATTTAAATATGCTTACAATATTGTTTGTTTTAGAATCTCTCCTCTCTGTGTTCTGAGATTGCAATTTCCTTTCAGGTAGGAATTGAAGTTGCTGGTTGCTTTTAGTGTAGCAAATGCCAAGCTAGTCTATTAGTGCTGCTATTCTTAATAAACCAGAATACTCTTATTTATTTCTTCGAAGCTGGGGAAAGACAGAAGTTCTAACTTGTGAAATGAAAATTTTGTGGTAGCTTATAAGGGACTCGGAGCAAACATTCGGGTTTGTCCTAAATAGGAGGGAATAATTTAATTTCTTATTTGTCTTATTAGAACACATTTCCTTCCAGATTAATTTGTGTATTTAGAGAAAGATGCGAATGAATATATATGAGATTTCAAAAGATATTTATACTGTTCTTCAAGTATTTTTCTCTTTTCTTTTAAAGGATCAGAGTAACAATGAAATAATGATTGGAGTGATGTCAGGTGGAATACTAATTTTTAAGAACAGAGTACGAATTAACACCTTTCAGTGGTAAGGACAGCTGTTTAATGTTTTTATTTGCTTTTTCAAAATATTTTTACCACTCTTACAAAGACTGAAACTTAAGTTGTATCATATCATGTTGAAATTATTTATCTTATGTACTATGGGGAATTTTGTGGTGGGGTTTTGTCCTGGTCTGCATGATGTGCTGTTGAACAACTTTGAAACGCCAATGAAACTGCAATGAAGTTCAATACTCTTTCTTCAGGAGTTTGTAAGCATACTTTATGTTTAATTAACTATATAGCCAGGGCCAGTGTGATGCTTAGCTTACAGTCTTTAAAGAGGCAGTTGAATTGAAAAATATTGACCTGGAGATTGAGTGCTCTTACCTGTTTTGTGACCTATAAATTAATTGTACTGTGTGTTTGAAATTTAATGTAGTTATGGTACTTGTGAATAACTGAGGTGGATCATTCAGGATATTGTCATCTCTTCATCTGTAAATAATCATTTTCATGATATGATCAAAAAAGTGCATTTACTCCAGCAAATGCTGTCATTTATTCCTTCTCTCAATTGAAATACTTTTAAAGCTGTTCTATAAAGATGGAGTTATTCCCATTAAATATCCCACCTTATTTGTCAGTCTGCTGAAGTTGGGATCCTGTTCTTCATTCATATAAGATCAGGAAAGATCTATGAGAAATCCTGTTTTGTACTTTGACTTTTGTAGTGCTCTTTAGAAGTGCTCTATAGCTTCTGTGGTGCTCTATAGAAGCATGTCACCTTTCTGGAAATGCCTTCCATAGTTCCCACAGAAGTAACCTTCCCTTGGTTTCCTTTGCCAGTTTGGAATCCACTTTGACAGCCTTATTACTTGTGTTGCTGAGTTGCTCTAGCTGCTTTCTGAGTGGGGGAAGTCAGTCATGTAAGATTATCATAACAGACAATAGTTCACCAGGCAGAAAAGCTGCTCGTTCTAGAGAAAGCAAGTGTGCTACTGATTTTGCATTTTTGTTTGCTGCTGATGTGTGCTTGATCTTTTCTGCAACCCAGTGAATTTCTGAGATATTCTGGGTTTCTGTGCTAAGCTTAGTCGCAAGGTTCATTGTAGAATGGTACATATTTTGTGATTTAGCAAGCTGAGAAACAGTGTCATTGGTCGAATTTTAGTCAATTTTCATGGAGGAAGAAAAAGCAAAGCTATATCAAAGTTATCTGCAGCCAGTACAACTGAACGTGGTGAACATTTTACCTGTATGCATTTGAACAAAAGTAAGTCTGAGACAATTACAAAGCATGTAAATGTCCAGTCTTCATGGTTATTGGGTAAATTAAAACTGTATCTTGCAATGATAAACTACTGTAGCAGTCAGTCAGACCTGCCCTTACAATAGTGACACATTCCAGGAAAGATATCCTTCATGTGGTGAGAGTTTTGACATGTTGGAGCCATTTCTGGGCTAAGGCTGCTTTACAAGTGGAATGCTGTAATAATGAGGAAAGTTTTATTTTAGTCTGATTTTACTGCTGTTATTTTTGGGAAAACAGCAGTAGTAGAAATAGGTTCTGTAAAGCACACTGGTAAATTACTGAGTACGTACAATCTAAGTTGTAATTAAGCTACATGTCCCTAATGGAAGTTGGAGGTTTCTGTGAGTTCTGCTTCATATTGTGTGCATCCCAGGGATGCTGGTCTAAATTCCTAGTGTGTTTTTTTATGTGTGTGTAATTACCTAAACAGTGCTTTTTATTCAACCATATCAACTGACACCAGGGATATTGATTGCTTGCCTTGAAGACTATGGTTACCGACATAATTGGTCTTTAAAAAAAAAAAAAGAACCACCCTTCCTCATTTCACCCTGTTAGAGGCTTTCTTTTGCTATGAGTAATAATCTGAAATACCAGTTTCCACAATATAGCTCAATTATAGACCTATTACCCTTTCTTTCTATCCATAATCATGCTGCTACTCTTGTGCCACTAGTAAGGATACTTCTTTTTGCTTCCACTTACTCTTGCTCCTATGCATCTGGAGCTGTGTAATGTCTTTCAGTGCTTTATGGGTATAGTAGATATTTGGATACCGGTTTTTCAGTACTTCTGAGTTTTGAAAAAGTGAGAGGACAGAAATGCATGTATGTGGGAAGAAATAAAGATTTAACTGTATTGCTTAGAGAAGAATCAAGTAAAATGTCTTTGCCCTCTCACTGTTAATTTGATATTATATCTAAGTTGCTCATTATGAACCTTTTGATCACGGAGAGAAATGAAACAGGAGAAAGACAAATGAGGAATAGGGAAAAACAAAGGACACTGCCTTTTAACCCATGTGTCCTAACTTGATCTTCCTGTATTGTATATAATTCTTCCTTTCCCTAGACTTTGCTACCAGGCACAGAGACCTGGCAATCCAAGGAGATTGAAGACAAAAGGAGAAGATCATGGAGTATGTCAGCCTTTCCTTTGTTACTAGACCACCTGTTCAGCAACTGGAAACGTGCTTTCCTTAGCCTGTTCTTTGTGGTTGATGTATCTCTGGAAAGCTTTGTTGACTTTGACATCCAGTGCCTGTTGCAACTGCAGTTGTGCCATGGATTTCCTAGTTTTATCCCTGAATGATTAAGTGGTACTGGGGTCCTCCTTGGTCATCTGATCCTGCTTACACATCTTGTACACTTCCTTTTGTGTTTGAGCCCAAACTCAGCAGTTCTGAGTGCATCTTAGCTGGCCTCTTCTCATGCTTGCATGTTTTCCAGCACATTGGGGTTGTTCTGGATTGAGAAGGTTGTCCATTAAGACTGACTACCTGTCCTCTGTTCCTGCGGCCCAAAGGCAGCTTCCATAGGATTTTGCCCACCAGAACTCTGAACAAACTGGAGTTCCCTCTCCTGAACCCATGGTCTAGTCTGCTGCATCCCTCCACTTCCTTTAAGGTCTTGAGCTTCGCCATCTCACAGCTGCTGGAGCCAAGTTTGTGTTTGGCTACTAAATCTAGACAGTCCTTTCTTGTTTGTGAGTTGGGTTTCCAAGAGCATCTTCCCTGTGTGACTGGTCCAGAACCTGTGTCAAAGAGGTCTTGCTCAAGAAATTTGCTGGATTGCTCATGTTCTGCCTTAACACCCTCCCAAGGGTCGGGGTGGCAAAGCCCTTGTGAGAACCTGGGCTTGGTATCATGAGACTCCTCCCACGTGCTTGAATACAATCTGCTTTCTGGACTAGGATTTCAAATATCTCTTAATTTAAAAAGATATATTTTATTATTTAGGACGTCTGAGGTGACTGTAGATGGGAAAATCATACCAGGAAAATAATATTGATGCCTACCTGTTCTTATGCGTTTCCATGGATATGCAGCATTGCCAACAGTCAGAGAAAGGAAGCACAGGCAGACATGCCTTTTCCTTGGGCTGAGTATGGATATGCTCGTTCAGTGCCTAGCAGAGTATTAGCAGTGCATAGGAACTCTCTTATCTGCTGTATTTTTTTGAAATAGCTGGGAATCAGCTTTTCTGAGTCATTTCCTTGTACTTGAATGGTGGCTCTTTTGAGTTGAGTTAGACCTTATTGGCTAGTGTTACATCTTTGAGTCTGTTCCAGATGGTTTCAGGCTTAAAAGTCAGCTGACCTCACTCTGTGAGCCTAAATTATGGGATGAGATGAAAACCCCATACGTATTATTCTCTTTGCATTTGTAAATCACCAAGGACAGTAATTTGTTTAGCAGAAGAGGAAACTCCAAACAGTGAAAGATAGTAATTGTTTTTATAAACAGAATAAATGCTAAGTAAATCTGATATGTTGCAAAGTGTATGGAGCACCGTTTTTAGAAAAGGTATATATTAAAACGTTCTTTTACTTGCACTGTACACCAAAATATTAGAAAAATTACTAATAACATGCTTGTTGATAAACTGCAGCCTAAATAGTCTAGTATTTTTCTAATATTAGAAATACTGTTCTAATGTTTTTCCCACAGTCAGACTGTTAATAATCACTAGTGTATGTCCTATCTAGCAAATATAAAACCCATCCTACATTACCCTTAAGCAGTTTTTTGTCACAGGAGTTTCTAAGAAGATTGATGCATTGCCAGGGGAATAATTTGATTTCAGTAGATAAGATGTAACTTCCCTTTAGCTTTCAAATCCTTAAGAAACAAACTCTGATAGCAAGAATTTGTTAAAAATTAAAAAAAACCCAACAAACACAAAACCTAACAAAGAGGACAGTTATTGCTGCTGCTTTTTTTAAAATTGTTGACTGTTAAGTAATAGCAAGGCTGGGAAAGAAGAAAGAAATTGGAAAAGATGTAAATAATCATATATTTAAACACTAATATTCACAGAGTGTCTTTATGTTACTGCAGATAAAGACTCTCACAACAGATTAATACACCTCACTTAGGTTCCTGCTCTGAATAATCCCCTGGAGAAAAATGTCTTTATTTGATTTCGTTAAGGAGATAATTTCTATATATAGATATCCAACTTAGGTGTCTGTTAATGTTTTTGGTTCTCATCCTTCTGGTCTAAAGGGTTTTTTATTCAGCAAGTGATAAATATGCAAGTAGTAATTCCAGTCAATTTGGAGTATTCTATTAGTTGTTCATTTTTCAAGTAACAAAATTAACAGTGTTTTTCTTTTTTACAATTAGAACCTCACTTTTTTCTTGACCAAAGTGATACTCCTGTATATTTAATAAAATATGTGGACTATCCTAATATTACATTTCTTTGAAAAAGTGTATCATTAGATTGTGATGAAAATACAGCCTGTCTTTTCCAATTTTGTATAACTACTATTAGAGTGACCATCCAAAACAGTCTGGAATTACTGTCAGTATTTCATATGTTTATAGATAACCTGAAAAGTGAACACTTCCATAAGCAGATTTTTCCATGTCATGTGATATTGTAAATAGGTTTTTTTCTCCTATTAGTGTGATAATTTTTTTTAAGGTTGTGAGTCCTATCTCTGTGCTTACATCTTATCATAGCTATTTTACTAAAACAAGTTCTGGTTATATTTAAAGACATGTAAGAACAAAGAGAAACAACATCTTTCAGGGATCAGGTGAAGTTCAAAGGATTTTTTCGTATTCTAAGGGATAATGAAAGCAGCCTCAGAAAAGAGAACATCTGCCTGGAATGGCCTGGGGATAGAAGAGCTCTTTGGGCTTTGGAATGAGGAAAAGATTCCAAAATTAGCAACTGCCTCGGGTTTAGGATGTAAATAAGCGAATTTGATGGATAACGTAAATACATAGCTCATAAATTTCAAATTATACAAACTATTTTATATAATCTTTGATATCCTATTTTTTGTCCATGGAAATGCAATCTGTTCTCTCTAAAAAGTGTATTTTCAGTAGGTGCATTTAAGCCTTTAACCATGATTCAGTAAATGAAATATTTTAATATTGTGGGTTTATTTTTTATTTAGGTTGAAGATTGTAAAAATTTCTTTCAAGTGCAAGCAGTTTTTTATTCAACTTAGGAAAGAATTGGTGAGTACTGTCTTAAATTTGATCTGAAACCAATGAAATTTCTTCTGCTGCATGTCTGCATTATACTGATTGACATGTTGATTCTTGGTTTTTGTCTGCAATTAAAAGTCCAGTTTCACCAACATTTTGGCTGTTTCATGCTTCAAATAGACCATTACAATGCGTTATAAGTTTTCTTTTTCATTTGATTTGCCTTGTATTTTAGGTAATTTTGGTTTTACATTTGTATGCAGGAAATGTAACTTGTTTATGTAAGATAAATGTGGAAAAGCTTGAAAGTAAATCAGTATTAAATTTAAATTTCATAAGAAAACAGGTACATAAAAAACTAAAGGTAGTGCTTAATGCTGCTTCTGTTGTATATATGGTTGTAAATTAATGTTGGATAAACATGTTGATTTGTATTATTCAGATTTGGTAATACATGATGACTTATATTTAAACAGAAGAGATAAGAATTCCTTTGTAATTCTAAATTGCATATGGTAAATTTTTATGCCTACTTCTGAATTTCATGTGGAAAAGGTTAGAGCTGCATGTTTCACTGCTTGAGGTGTGTGTTTGCTACCCCATGAAGCACCACAGGACCACTGTACATTTAATTCAGCAAGAAATGGATTGTTCTGTGCCCCTCAGAGATGAGCTTCCATCACAGACACAGCACTGGGAAAAGATGGAGGAATTTATTAAAAATATGACTACATGATTAACTTGTCAGATTAGTTAAGAGGTTTTGTGCAATTCTTACATCTCAAAGGGTTTACTATGAGGCTGGTGAGACACAAACAGGTTGTGGATGCCCCAGCCCTGGCAGTGTTCACGGCCAGGTTGAGCAACCTGGTCTGGTGGGACATGTCCCTGCCCCTGGTAGGGGGGTTGGAGTTAGGTGATCTTAAAGGGGTCTTCCAACCCTTAATGTTATGATTCTATGATTTGAAGACCTGAAATTCAGAGTTACAGACTAGATATAAAAGATGACCCTAGGCAGAAATGCATCTTGAGTACTACAGGGCTGTTCCAGGTTTTGAGACAATATGGTTAAACAAGAACAACACCTGTTCTGTCAGGTCAGGCCCATGTCTGCTGACTGGTACTAGTGCTGAAAACAGGAGTCCTACAGGTGTACAGTGGGTGTATCTTAAAAGCAGATCCTTTAAAATCATGAGGCGAATGGGAGTGTCTGTCAATGTGAGCAGAAATCATGCAACATCAGCAGAAAAGTGGTGATACAAAAAAAAGGTGGAAGGAGAATGTTGTATTGGAGTGACAAAGCATTTTTGTAAAACCCTGCTGGAGCCACAGGCTTGTTCTCAAAGGCAGGCTGAGGGCAACTTTTGCCTTGATACCAGTGTGTGTAACTTCCATCACAGTTGCAAGAAAGTTGTATTTGCAGGTGAGATGAGAATTTGGGGGTTTTTTTGGAATTCAGAAATTATGAACTGCAGTTGTTTTCTGAATCAGAACTTGATGAAAATGCTGTGGTAGCAGAATTCAGGACCTTGAAGATTAAGATACCTAGAGATAAAATAGGATTGGGTACTGTGTACTTGTGTTTCCTCTATTTTCTGCAGAAAAGAAATCTCCTTATAATAGAAGGTAATATGACAATAGCTTTCTCATCTTCTTTCTCTGTTGCTTTTTAATACTTCACATATTGTTACTTGCATGAGAATATAGTTTATATAATTAATGTAATTTCTCTTCTGGGACATCTCATCCAAGCCAACAAATTAAAAAGCCTTGTAGTGTTTTTCTTTAAACTCTGTGTATCAGATGAAAACTGGTGGCAAGACCTTAATTTTCATTCATTCCAAGTCATTAATATCTTAAGATCAAAGCTCAAATTTGGCTTCCAAAGAAGTCAAACTAATTTTTTAATCACAGCTAATATTAAAATTATTGTTTCCAGAGTTGTTTTCCCTGACCAGATTCATAGGATAAGATAAATCTCACCTTTATTCAGCTTAAGTCAGTTTAAAAGAATATATTTTCTGTTGCATGATACTTGGCTCACCAAAGTTCATAATTACATTTCCTCTGTAATAATCACATACAGAGGTGCAAAGGCTGAAACATCTTGCATGAACAGGAAGTATGTTTTAGGATGGATGAAGTTGCTCTCTGGTGGAATATTCTTCCTTTTGCTTTTGTTTTTGCTCCCATTAACAGTAAAGGGAGCCTAAATGACTCTCTTTAGGCAGCAGAAACTAGGTGAAGTGACTCAGTGATTGCACATTTGGTATGTAAAATATCTCTGGTCTAGTGCTTTGAGTGCATATTTTAAATCACCTATTTACAATATGGCAGGGGAAATACATTCATGGTATGCTGATGATGTGTTTCAAACTGGTGTGTAAATACATAACATTGTACATCTGAGAAACCGCATTTGTTTGAATGCAAAGCTGAGATGCTGTAGAATATTAAGTTAGTGGACTTGGGAAAGGAATTTCCACTGGTTTTATTTTTTCCCAACTGGGCTACATACACATTTATGTAATCCTAAAAAGATATTTTTTCAAGTACTGCTAATGAGTGTTGAGAGCTTTTAATTGCAACTGTCCTCAAAAGTGCAAGTGCCTTGTCTCGTGATCACCTATTAAGTTTAATTTCCCTGACTTGGCATAGCTTAAAGGCGTCAACATAAGTAAAGAATTATTTGCCTGCTTTTGTTAGATTATATCTGTGTTTAAATTAATAACTTAAGTGAGATGAAGCAATTGAATGTCACAGTCGTTTTCCAGTGGTAGTATAATACAATCTTGAGTGGAAGCTGGTGGAGTATTCTGACAATCATATGGCTGGAGCATATATCCACTGAAGTAGAGGTTTTTCCTTTGTTTGGGTTTTGTTTTGTTGGTTTTTGTTGTTGTTGTTTGTTTTGTTTTGTTTTTGTTTTTTTTTAATGGGGAAAAAGTATGTTATATGTAGGACTTCTTCATCCAACAGTAGAAGCCCCCTAAGCCATTACTTCAATAGCAGGTTTTTCCACCATATCTTTCTTTGTTCTGCCTGCTCTGCATGCTGCTTCCCTTACATGCTTTGAAGCTGTTTGAGAATAATTCAGTAGTTTAGTTTTTCTAGATGTTTCCGTAAACTTCTCTGGTTCTATTTAGTTGCACCCTTGGCGGTAGTAATATCAATAGCCAGCGACAAGCTCTTAATGCCATCAAGTGTGTTTTTGTGATCTTGATTCTTTGACAGCTAAAGAAGCTGTTCAAGATTTTCTTTTGCTCTTTTAGAGGCCACATGTCCATTGAAAAATGACTTGGGTCTGGAACTAAATGATATGATAGGTTTCTGACCATAACTGAAACCTGGTTTCAGTTAGTGGCCAAGATAATTGATTTTATTCTTTTAATTATAGATTATGCATCTGAAGTTTGTGCTTTGAATTTTGTCCGACTCTCTTTGACTGACTTTTACAAAGAACTTGATCTGAAAGCACAAGGTGATGCATGGGCTTACCTGCCCAAATGCATACTTGATCTTAAGTGGCACTGGCATTCATTAGATGCCTACTTGATTGCTGCCTAATCCTATCAAAGTTTGTGTGTTGCCTTTTTCTTGTGAAGACCAAATACTGCTGGCAGAAGTATCTGTGCTGCATTTAAGCTTTCACAGGACTTTTGCCCAATATTTCTGGAAGATGTTGAGTATGGGGAGCATCTGCCATTATAGAGCACAAGTCTTTTTGTCTCTCTGAGATGGGATAGGCAATTTGTGCTTTTTTTTCTGGGATTTTTCCTTGTTTAGCCAAAGTAAAAGGATCTCATTAGAGAGTAAGTTTTTCAACCCACTTACTTTACTGAGCAGCAAGGCAGGCAAAGGTGGGATTGAATGAATGGCCCCACTCAAGGTGCTTATTCAAGTACTGAGCTGTTCTGTGTGAGAGGACCACCAATATCCAATCTGCTTTTTTGTTGGGTTTACATTTTCTATAACAGGAATCATAAGGATGACGTGGACTTCACTATACCCTGCCTCTATTTTTCTTACTGTAATTTTGTGCTGGGGCCCAGAGCTTCATTACCAGTATTGCATCCCAGCTGCTTCACTCTTCCTCTCTGTAGCAAGCAGACTGTTTTCCTCTCTTTAATAAAAACAACAGACAAAATTAGTAAGATAATAATTTTGGAGCAGAATCCTGCTGTGACTCTCTGAGGTAGTTTTCTAACACTGATCTCAACAGACATAACCCCCTGGAATGCCTGCATGTCTTTATCAGACCACAGAGCATTCTGTGTCCTGCTGGATCCTTGTGCTGTAAAAGCGTTCCATGGGCTGCAGTATAACTGTCCTGTTCCTTTATGTGCTTTCAGCTGAAGTACCATGGATATTACAAATGTCACCTTGGGGTCTTGTGCTGAGCCCACATTGATTCAAGCCTGCTGTTTCCAAGGGATATAGGGGCAACCTTACTCTAAATCCAGCAGTAGAACCAGATCTTGCACCCCAGAATCATCAGCGAAGATGAATTTCAAGCACCCAAGTTACATTAGAATATTACAGAACCTTCAAGGGTGAATAGGGGAGGGATGAGTGAACTTAGGAGCCACTATAATATATTATTCTTAAACAATGTTTCCTAGCTGTAATTGAGATGAAGGGTAGGGTTTGAGAATCAGTTCTCCTGGCACTGCAATGAAAGCTTTAAAAGCTATGAATAGAACTATTGTTAAGGTACCTTTAAAGCTCTAGCACACCAAGTTCCTGTGAAAGTGCTGTCTCGCATTACAATTAAGTTGATCTTGCTGCAGCTCCTTCTTATCCTGTCATACCAGCTTCTCCTTCATGCTTCATGCCTGATCTACTGATCAGATGGTGGCATGAGATTCAGATCAGCTCCTTTTCTGGAATACAAAGTAGGGGAAACAGCAGGTTATATTTCTTTCCCCAACCCATAATTATAATACTTTGAATGACATTAAAATGCATGATCACCAGCTCATATAGCTTGTCAAACTTTCTTTTTCAACTGTTTAAAAGGCTGACAGAACATGAAAATTTGCTATATCATGATTACTTGTTGTTAGAATCTAAAATCTTAGCTGTTTCATCCTTTACTGCATCCAGATGAAGGCAGTCCATAATTATACATAGTTGCTCTCCTGCAGAATAGTAATCTAGCTTGTTTATATTGTTTAACTTCTATATTGTTGATAAAGCCTTTTATAACTGCATAGGTAGTGGACTTAATTTCTGTTATCTTGTTTCTGATTTCTAATTTTTAAATGGTTCTATTCACATCTAGAAAATACAGGGAACGGTTGGTAATACTTGGAAATTAAGAATAGATATAAATAATCTTTGTTATTGAATTAAAATATCAGGATTTAGTTTCTTGAATATAATTTCTTAAATTTCACCAGTAAATACTTAGAATTTGCTGTTTGTTTTAAATCCATTTTATTTTGCCCTAAATTGGTCCTGTGGCTGAAAATACGGTGTCATTCTTGTTCCCAAATACAACACTGGGGGAAGAATTGCAGGTCTCTCTGCCTTGGTTTCTCAGCAGATCTGAAGATGAGCAGACCAACAAAAGCTTAACTTGGAAAAGGACTTTACTACTAACTGAAATCAGTTAAGATGTGCAAAATGTTGGGGAGAATTTAGCACTGTGAAGAGAAAGAAGAATGCTGCTGATACTTCTGGACCTACAGAGGTTGTTACCAAGCTCTCTCAAGAGGCAGAATAGCTTAGCTTGCTTTGCCATTTTGCTTCTTGTGTTTCCCAGGAATCTAATGAATCAGTTAGAAGTAGGAACTGTCAATTGCTCTTGAGATCGATACTTGTTCCCAGTCTCCAACTGCCACATGTGCATGACAAGTACTCATCTTAACTGTAGTTTTGAACAGAGGCAAGTTGTCTTTGAGCTCCCAAATCATGGAATTCTTTTCATGTAGTTTGGGTCTTATCTTTTAGACTTGTTCCTATATAACTAAACAGACTGTTAATCTTTGAGCAGGCTCCTTAAAAAAAAAACAACACAGGGGAACAAAAAAATTCTTTAAAAAAATTGTAAAGGTATTTTAAAAGGATTTGTTGTACTTAATGTTAATAACACTTAAAAAAAAGGATGATTTAAAAAAAAAACCCAAAGCCAATAATATTTATCTTAGTTTCAAAAATAACTTGGACTAGTTCTTACCTGAAATACATTTTTCTCATTTTTTAGCATGAATCTAGAGAAACATTACTGGGATTCAATATGGTGAATTACCGAGCATGCAAGAATTTGTGGAAAGCTTGTGTTGAGCATCACACGTTCTTCCGTTTGGACAGACCACTCCCGCCTCAGAAGAACTTTTTTGCACATTATTTCACTTTGGGTTCCAAGTTCCGGTACTGGTAAGTGCTGATTTGAAATATATGGGAAAGAATATGAGTGAGTAGGCAGCTCATCAGTAAACACAAGGACTTATCTAGAATCTATATTAAAACGTAATTCAAGTAGGTTTTGAATCCTGCATCTGTTCCCCTTCCCTATTGGCCTAAGTTTCAAATGTCACTAATTTTTTAAGATAGTTTGAAAATACAATTATTGTATTATTAGAACTCATTATTGCACTATTTCACATTATTGCACTATAGACTATTGCTCTGAGATTATCTCCCAAGCTGCATTTCTTGGCCTGTGTTCCTGCTGGGTTATGTTTATCTTAAAAATGTTGTTTCTAAACTTCAGTCTTTGACCTGGTGTTTTTGAAAACTGTCAAGTCTCAGATCCTGTGTGCAACAACAGGAACAAAACAGACCTAAATAAATACCAAATACAAATCACTGAAAAGAAGCTTGTACAAGTAAAGCCCACTTATCTACATGTGTACAAATAGGGAATTAGGTGAAAACAAAGAACATACATGTTCTGTATCAAAACCAGAACTTTAGAAAACAAGGAGGAAATTAAAGCCATAATCTTTAAGAATTAACTTAAATAATGGGCAAAAAGCTTGGAGGTGCACAGAATGACTGTGCAATTACTATAATCCCTGTAATGCTGGAGTGGGTGGTGTTGGGTTTTGCTGGTTAATGTTTTTTATTAAAAAAAAAAATCTCAGTTCAGTGACTGAATTAACTGTCTCTGCAAGTAATGCATAATGCCAGTGATTTAAATCGTGCCTGAAACAGAGAATAACAGAGCTACTACTAATCATCCATCTAGAATGGCAGTAGTGTCTGTGACGTACAAAGGGACATGATGAAAAGCTACAGAACACAGTAACAGGCTATTTCTGTCACACTTGTGAATTGCATAAATGTATAAAGAGGAAAGTAATTCAGTGGCTAACTGTTTATAGCATCTGTTTTTTTGACCAGCATTCACAGTACCCATTTGAGAAACAGCATTTTATGATCCTGAGCAGTGTTTGAGACTTGACTCAATGTTGCTGTAGAGATTTCAATTTCAGGGAGCTTTTTCATTTCTGTAAGGATTTTGAATCTGAGTCATTGTGGTTGCTATTACAGAATAACTCTTTGATGATGACATTCAACTTAAGTTAACATAAGATGAAAAGGGAAACTGCATAAAAAAGACAAATGAAACAGCCAAAAGGCTGGAATTTCTGCAAGTAGTTTGAGAGCTTGTTGAGAGGCAACGTAACAGGTGTAACATGGCACACAATGAGAGGTTAAGGGCACTAGGCTTGTTTAATCTGGTGAAGAGGAAGCTAAGAGGGAATTCAGGAGCAATCCTAAAGCTGCTTCAAGGGTAATGTTAGTACTGATGGACACAAAGGTGCTGGTAACAGGTGAGATTTCAAATTGGAGATTCTGGGTGGACATGAGGGAAAAGTGTTCGGTTTTTTTTAGAACTGTGCTGCCAGAACAAGTTGCCTGGACTGGCTGTGGGATCTCTCTTAGTGGAGGCTTTCAAAAGTCAGCTAGACAAAGCCACAGCCAGAGGGGACGTAGTGTTAGCAGGAGATTGGACTACAGACTCATATCCATCATTTGTATGATCAGGAGGAGTCAATAAAATACAGACCAGACAGGTCTAGACAGAATTGTCTTCACTTCTGAATGAATCAGGGACATGAAATTGTTGAACTATTAAATTGTTACATAAGCTATTTCCATTGGTCTAAAATACATCTATGCATCCAATGTTAAAGCACTTGGTTTGGTTTTTTTTTTTT
>WAAE01029980.1:0-12507 GCA_013400495.1 Nicator chloris | reverse complement strand
AAAAAAAAAAAGGTAAAAACCCACGACTTCTATGTGTTATTAATACAGTATAAATATTTTACTTAGTGAAGGCAAACAGTCTTAAGAGGTGCTGACTGCCCTTCACCAGTCCCCTGGTGATGACATTTAGACTGGGAAGAGCATTTTTGGAGGCCATCTGGTGCAATGCCTGTTTTGGGCTTGGCCAACTTACACTGCATTGTTTACAGCCTTGCCCAATTGAGTACTGGATCTCTCAGCAGGATATTGCCTGACCTCTTTGGACACCAAGAAGTACTTCTATTTCAATTTCAGAAGTGTGACAGCAATAAAAGAAAAATTGTATTTTCCCATTGCTAAATGGATTCTCCTGCTATAGCTGAGCTCTGTTCAGATACTAAATTTCCAGTTGTATTCCTTTTCAGACCCCAGAAAGCAAAGATTTTAATTCCAGGATACCTTGTTCTGTATATTCAAAACTATCTGTTTAAACTGAAAATTCTTTACGATACACAAGGATTCAAGACATGAATATATTCCTAGAGAAAATCCTTCTTTATCCTATAGGATATCTTATAGATCCCTTTCTCTGTACAAAAGGAAATAGGATAATTTAGTGCAGGAACATCTGAATTCTCCAGTAATAATAGTGAACCTCTGAAATTGCTTATTTGATTGAAGTTTTTAGAACCTGAAGCTGAAAAACTTGTGGTCTGGGAACAGTCTGGCTAACCATCTTCATTGAAAAGCTGGACTTCTATACCAAATCTTAGTATTTCACCAAACCAAAAGTTTTGCTAGGTCTTTTCCTCTATATTTACAGACAAGCATGTAAAATTGTTCAGTTGAGCACATTATTAGTATTAGTATTTATTGGTTATTTTTTATAATTTATTAGTACATAGTAGTATTAGTAGATAAAAAAAATCTGAATGTCTTTCAAATTTTGGGTCAATATCATCCAACAGATCTTTACTCAAACATCACTAAAATACTTTAAAAAAATGAATCATTAATTCATTCTTAATGGCAGTTATTTATTGCACAGACAGAAATTCTGATAGACAAACAGGATTTGTTTGCAGCACTAAATATTTCCTGAAAACCAGAATTTCACTAACTTCACATACAAAGAGTCCAGCTGGTCTGTAAAAATAGTTGTGGATGGAAATTTAGCTTCTTAAAATGTGTTAAAAGATGGCATCAACCATACAGGAAGAATAATTTAAAAACTTCAGTTAAATAACAGTCATGGCATATGAGAAGACTGAAGAGGATTGAATTGCAATAGAACTCCTTGCCCTTAAACTACCACTTCTTTCTTCTTTTTGTGGACAAATATAATCATATAACTTCAAGGCTATGCAGTGTAAGTCTCTGATAGTGTGTCTATCTCAGAATATTATGATATGGAGCATTTTAATCCTTCTCACCATCAAGTAGGCAGAAGCAAAACAGGTCAACAGCTTGAACTACTTGTATACAATGGGTTATCTGATAAAGACTCTACATAGAATATATGAAATCTCCAAGCTTGTTTTCATGACTACACACATAAGTTCCTGTGAGCTTGTGTGAAACGTGCACACACACATGCAATGACTCAAAGAAACTCCAAGTAAATCTTAGAAACTGGATTTGGGTTGTTGAAGTTTGTTTGTGTTGTTGGGGGGTTTTTGGTTTTGTTTTGATGGGGTTTTGTGGTGGTGGTGGGTCTTTTGGGTTTTGGGGGTTATATTAATTTGGTTGGTTCATTTGGTTTGTTGGGGTTTTTTTATATAACTGCCAACTGGTATTTTATAAAGTTTATTCAGTGAAAGAGAGCTTTAAATCACTTTCAGTACTGAACAGTTAAACTAGAGAAACCATGAAGTATTGAAGAACCAGATTTTACCCCCTATACTGTCATATTCTAACATATCTGTATTTATTACAATATTTGATATACTTTTTTTTCAAAATATCTACTTATAACTACTATGGATTGAATATAACAAACTCTACAAAGTAGAATTTTTAAAGAAATTCCATTTATGAATCTAAGCACATAAAATAGGATCAGATCAAGGCAACAGGCCATGATATTAATTTATCTACATATGATATTATATACAGGTTACTTTAAGAAATATGAGCTAAAGAGGTCCTGCAAATCCACTTTTGCTTTAACAATGAAATTATGAACATTATATAAAAGGAAAGGCTTCATGATAAAAAGAGCACATTGCAAAAACCAAGATAATTTACTTGAGCTGAGGATCTGAACTGAGTTGTCTCAAAAGAAAAAAATGGTGTAATGCACAGTAATTGACACCACTTGTAGCATGTCAGACTCTCATCAGTAACTACAAATGATCTAATTCAGAACAGCTACAAATCAACATAAAAATTCTGCCAGCTTTCCATTTGCAAGAATGTAACAGATTTGATTAGGCATGAATTCAAATGAACTACCCACAGTGTGCAAAACTAATAACCTACTTTGTAACCTCCGTGTGGGACTCTCGCCATGGAGTTGTCTGCGTGGCAAATATGGTGAGGGATGGGGAAGTGGCAATGAAGAGACATCGTGTGTTTGAAGTTTGTACCAGTGCGGTTCATCATCTAGTAATGCTGTCTCTAACTCAATAAGAATCTAAAAAAGAAAGAATGGTTAAAAGTAGGAAAGCATTGCATGACAGAATATTCTAGATAATCATCAATTTTATTCTATAATTCTCTTATTGCTAAGGACTTTGTCTGAAGTTAGATAGAAGCCTTGCTTTAATATGAATCTCCTGTGCCTTTTAGAACACTAAATATACCAAAAAATCTTTCACAAAACCCTTATTACTTTATGAGAGCCTTTAGAACATTCAAATAACTTAATGAGCAACAATTCAAAGTTTTAGTAAAATACAGCTATGGATAATATGGATTTTAATGAACAATTAGAAATTGAGAAACCACATTCATGCTGTTACTAAAACAGAAAAAACACAGAAAGAATCAGGATTATCAGGATTATGTGATATGTGCAAGATCACTATTTGTTTACTACTAAGTGAAAGAAAAAATAAAACAAAACCAGCTTTGCTTTGCACAGTTAGTAATTTCTTTGAAAATACTGTATCTATACAGGAGTATGTGAGCAACTGTATTTCTATAGTAGCTACTAATACTTGTATACCTCTCCTAAAAATTCACTTTCTTCCTCTCGAACTCGTGCTTGGTCCCAAAGAGTGATTTCTAACATTCGTTCTCTAAACTCTCTCCGATGAACTGGAGAATAAATAAATGTCTGATTCCACTTAGGTTCCAATGTTTTCTTTACTGTTTTTGTTCTTCTTTTATTTTTATCACTGAAAAAAACAGTTAAATATTAAATATACTCAAAACACCATTAAACTGCATTAAGAATATAACGGAAAATAGGAAATCTTTTATCAGCAGTTCAGCTTGTACTATCATGGGTGCAATAATCTACCTCAGGAATTTCCCTTTATAATAAAGGTCAGTGCATATATTGAGGATAACTCATAAGTTTATATTAAAAACTAAGGTTAGGTGATTTCAAGTTTATGCGCCAATTCCAGTTTTAAGATGTTCCCCAAAAAACACAAATGTTTTAATATGATTTTGGGTGTATGTTTATTTTGGAAACAGCATTTTATAAAGCAAAATGTACTTCCATAAAAGGGATTTCCACAAGGCCCAGTCTGACAGTAGAACATCTCTACAGACAACATTGGCCATAGCCAACACCTGCATTTCAGAAAAATGAGCCGGCTGGTTCACTCAAGCTTCCAGTGCTACAGTGGCTCACTCCGACTGCAGAGCAGGAAGGAGCAGCTGGCCCACATGAAGGAATGGTCAGGGAGCTGGAGGCAGTGCAGGGTTTTCCTTACCAAGGGCTCCTTATCCACCTTGGAAACCAGAAGCCCCAGAAATGAGTTACACGTTCTTTTCCAGCAACACTGGAACAAAGTTCTCAAAACAGTGTCCCAAATCTTTTGGGGACTCCAGTGAATCACCCAGGCTGCAGGTGGACCTCCACTAAAAGGGTTACCCTGGCAGCCTTGGCTCAGGCTCCAGGGTGTTGTTGAAAGCAATGCCTTTTGCAGAATATTTCTACTTGAGAGAATGAATATTTTCTGATTGAAACAATTTTCACTGGAAAACACCCACACTCCTCCTACTGAGAATTCTGACAAGAGTCCTCATAACAATGCTTATTTTAAACCTGCTGATTGCTGCATAATGCAGCTGCCATACTAATTTATGAGGATTTTTTAATAGGCAATGCAGATGCAGTCCATCCCTTAATACTTGCAATTGTAATAAAGTTATTGTATTTCTGAACTGTTACGTGGAAGTTGGATCAAAAAATTGCCTAAGAAATAATATTTTTAGACACACTGTTAAAAAGCATAAATTATTTCTAGTATACTAAAGGTTTGTTTACCCTTGTGAACTGAAACAAGTTACATTGTACAACATTTTTCAATTAAATTTCTTTAATCAAAGAGAATTCAGCATCTTCATCTAATTAAATGCTTGACTTACTTAAGTATATTCTACCTCGAGCATGTTTCTTTCTATTACACAAGAAATATACTTTTGCTTAGTTAGCTCTTTAATCTGAGGAAAGAAAAATTAATTTCCACATCAAAAAACCCCCACAATTCTACAAGACAAATTGCTGATCATAAAAACATAAAACAACTAAAGAAAAGTTCTGAATACTTCCCATAAATGGGAAAAAATTATAGATTAATAAAATTTAATGTCAATATACATTTTTAGTTATCACAATTTACATTGTAAAACATCATTAACACACTTTTGTTAGCCTGTTAATTACCCATTACTCTTGAAAAAGCAGGAAAGATAATTGAAGCAGACCTGAATCTCAGTTTAGCACAGCTTCAGCAGCTACAAACACACCACAGCAGTTTGAATAAACTAGAGATCTAAACCAACAGTTCAAATACTGGTGAGCCCGAGAAAATCTATCAAAAACCTTTTAATCATCAATGACACAGCAAATTAGGTAGGCACAGAATATTTGCATGTCAACATATGGTATACAGTGAAAGTGGAAAAACAATGTCTTCCAAAATACTAAATAGCTTTAATTCCTGCTGAAATCAAATGGTACTGGAGATTGCTAGCATCTTCCTAGTTTAGCTATTTGGAAAAGCAAAGGAAGTAAAAATACAAGTTACATCCTATTCTACAGATTCAGCAATCCACTGACCTATTATTTTGAGTGACATTAAAGCTTTGAATTATTTGGTTGGTACATTATAAAATAAAGGCAAATGTGTTCCCCTCCTGACACAATCTGAGGAAATATCAATTAAAAAATCAACTGGAGAACACACAACCTCTTCTGCTGTTCTTCCCAACATCTAAATTGAAATGCAGAAAATCATGTACTAAGAAGTGAAGGAGCTTTTCAGGAATAGGGGTCCAACTACAGTTTCATTTTCCCTAAGTGTATATATGATACCATCCAGATTAACATGAGGCCTGTGCTTTAGGGGAAATTTTCAAAGTGCAAATGGGAACTCTCAGATGAGTGCCCTTCAGCCTTAACTCATACTGTGATAAAAAATCTGTGGGTTTCAGATGCCAAACCTCTTACTGCTTTATTGTATAAAGGTGGGGCAAAACAAACTGCTGGACTCATCAGTCCAGAAATTTATGAATCTGACTGCGTAGCATTTTCTTTGCTCTAGAGAAGAATAACTGGCATAGGAAATAGAGGCATTATAAAACATTATAACATTCTTTAGAAATAACAGATCCCCGTGCAAAGATGTATGTTCACCTTTCCTTTACTTTTCTATTCAGTATTTTATAATGTAACTAGGGAAAGCAAGTTTGTGCTTAGTGTTCAAAGACACCTGGCTGTTACATAGCATGTTCAGCACAAGAACTCAACACTGTAAGCTTTTTTTCATGTAAGTATGACTGATAAACTCAGCTGCGCATGTCACCTGGGTATCAGACTAAATCTTATTCAAATATTCCTTGTTTTTGCATTCACCCTACCTTCTGTCTGGAAGAAAGTAAATTTTAACATAAGGATTCCTTGGCCTCCCATCTTGCCTTGAAGGAAGATCCTTTGCTCCCAGTATGGTCACTATTAACTGATGACCAACCTTGTCATACCACAGTTTTATCTGTAGGAAGAAAATATTAATTAGTGAACTCATTTCTACAATGAAGTTGTATATTAATCCTTAAAAATAATTTTGCTCATGAACTTCTATTTATATTGGTTACTTAAACAGAAAATATTATATCCTACTTTTCATTTATAACAAAGAATAAAAGAAGTTAATATTGTAATAGCCTCAATATATACCAGGAGTTACTCTTTTTTTTTTTTTTAAATCCTGTACTATAAATACCTTACTTCACACTAATTGTGGTTTACACAGTGCTCTGGTTAGGATTATTCTCCCTTGTATTGTATTACTTGTACTACTAAGGTATGGTATTCATATATATACATTTCTGAGGACTTTATGCACAATGAATTAATTAATTTTTCATCTGCTGTTGTGCTAAAGAGACTATGGGATAAACCCATAAATATTTCACGTCACTAAATATCTTTCAACATATATTTCACTTATTGTGAAATCATATAAGCCCTCCATAAACACTGAGAGGAAGGCTCAGTAGTCCAACTCTCTTCATAGTCCAACTCAGTAATAAAGTAATAACCAGTATTGTTCATTTGTAGAAATTGTTATTAAGCAGTCTAAGGCCTGATTTGCTATCCTTTTTCACTACAGTCACTACAGCTGCTATTTAGCTATTTCAGTTTGAATTCTATGACTGCAAATACATCAGCTAAGAAAGGGATATATCTACTTCAGAGCAGCCACTTGCAGAAGGGGGAAATGGTGCACCTAGGGCAAAACAATGCCTTCCAAAAGCCAGGGAGCCATTCCATGGTGGCAGCACTGCAGTATCACTAACTACAGCTCACTGAGGAGCCTCTCTTCATGAGGACTTCGCCTGAGATGGGACAAACCAGGACGTTTAAAGAAAACAGTGACCCTGCCTGAACTTGGGGGAATCAGAGAGGATAATGCCCAGCTGCACACCTAACCAGGCAATGCTCATTTAGGCATGAATATACCCTAGCTAAGGTAGACATAAACAGGAGAAGGTGCATTTTCTCTGGAAATCATCTCACATCATTGCAGAGACAGGGTTTTCATCTATCATAGCTCCTCATCTTCAACATTCCAGCCTCTTAAAGAAAGGTCTTGATGTAATTCTCAAGACATTTAACCCATAAAGAAGAGGCTGATTTAGCTCTCTGCCATTCCTAATACTTCACTAAGTGAGATTACACTAAGACACGCCAACTCAATTATTGGTGGGAGTGTACTTCTTCCTTCATTGCTCCAACTCTTGCAATTCCTGTACCCATCGACCATTCAAATGGATATTAAAAATGGGATATTTGTCCTCTATTGCCCTGTCATTGGCCCTGCCACAGATTTTATAGGTTTCTGGTACTAATAGTTAAAGGGCCCAGTGGCTACTCATCTGTGTGTGAATTTTAGACGTTGTTCCTACATTCTTGCACGCCAGGGGCTTTGACAGTATTTTTTCTACACTGAGAATTATCTGGACATCTAGCTATCTCCATCCAGCTACAGATCAGAAGCAGAAAGCTTTGTACCAAGAGCACAGCTTTAATGACCTGTGAAGTGCAAGTCAACTTAAATGTTCTTTGGCATTAAATGTAACCACCCGAAGGCTCCCTTGGGAGTCCTGAAGCAAAAGACAGACTTGGCTAGTCCCACATCTCAAGGGGAATAGCACTAAAGACAATCTCCTTCGTTTGCTTTTTGGGTAAAATTATGCTTGCTCAAGGAGAATGAAATATATTTGTGATACAGACACTATCCCAAACTGTGACTGATGAATGTGAAATCATCTAGATATAGGTGCCAAAAATACAACCAGAATTATGTGTTTATAGGCAAGCTAAATATTTCTTCACTATATTTGTTTCAGACTGAATTTTTACATGAAAACCTCAGTCAAAATATTTAGAGAATTACTTAAACAGAAACTGAAATCATCTGACACTTCATCAAGATTCTTTAACACTTGTAGTTTGGAACAAGAGCTCAAAATTTGCACTGACTTATACCTTCTACTTTTCTCTTGACGTTCTGAAAAAAATTAATTGGAAAAACTTGAACTTAATGGGCATATTTTCACTGTTATTCCCTTTAATTTGCCTTGTTACAGAAAAAGTCAGGAGTCAGAATAAAGACCAGAAAGCTCTCTCTCACTGCTAGCACTCCAATACACAGCACAGGTACTTGTAACTCAAGCAGTCATTTAAATAGGATGCAAGGAGAAGAAAAGAAGAAACTGTAAGAGAATGGTCAAAGAAGCCCATAGAGGGGAGAATGGGATTACATTCTTATGAGATTAGCAGGAGAAAGAAGGGACAAATAAAAAACTCCTTTATAATCACCGTGCAAGTAAAATAGAAAGGATACTTCTTGGTGAAACATGAGAAGAATGGAACCACTAAAGTCAGGGACTAGAGATTAACAGAAGGGCAAAAATAGAATGAGTGAGGGAAATGCTGTGAGGTGACAAAAGAACTAGCCATGGTAGCTGGCACAAAATATGTTGAAAGAGAGACTGGGATGAACAAAAATCTAACAAGATTTTTTGCACACAGACACACACACACAAATGTTTACAAACTTAGAACATCTAAGAAACTTCAACAAAGCAATCCTGTTCTAAATAGAAGAAAGGGAAAGCTAACAACACATAAAATACACTGTATAAAAAATGATGCTGGCTGATGCTAATGTGGAGACTAAGACCTGAACAAAACCTTCTGGAATAGGATTTTGTCTATCTAGATTACTTGGGACGCAGGCACCAAAGATTCACTTAGAAAGTGATGCAACTTGAATACTTTCAGAAGTTCTCCCCACTTTGCATTGAAGTCCTAGAGACTAGTTAGCCACACACATACTCATACACTTTCCTTCCCTGGGGTCCTTCACCAGCCAGACATGCACCTAAAGCTTTATTAAGCTTCTGCTGTGACCTACATTCAGGCAAACTGGCATCTAAATTCAGTGCATCCTGATACTGAGATGCACTGAGATGGTCTGTTATTCACAGAGTGCATCTGCTGCACTCATGGGACAGGCTGCCAGGTAGGAATAACTGCCACAGGAATTCTTCTGCACTCAGGTGATTGGAGGAAAGAGAGATGTGGATCTGAGCCCAGTTTAATTCTTTGTGGGTTTTAGCCAGTAGTGGTCTAATACAAGTGCAATACTCATTTAGGGTATCAGGTCTGGAACTTGCTATGCTAAATTTAAGCATGCTTTGATAACACCACACATTTCTATTCCCAGCCAAACAGTATCTCAGCTTCAGATGAGACTTCATACTCCAGAGAAGAATGGGACATGGAATAGCTTGATGATGAAGGCACTACTTTGATACACAGGTTCAATCTCTGCAGTCTAAACAGTATTTAAACAGCATATGTCCTGTTTCTGGAATAAGCTTCCTACACAGACAACAGTGTATAAAAGTTGACTGCTGGTATTGCATCCTGAGAAGTGAGGATGCAGGTATCTAGTATATCTAGCTAGCATTCCTGTTTCACAGAATCACAGAATGGGTAAGGTTGGTCCTCTGTAGCTTCAGTAAAAGGTGTCACCCCTGGAGGATCAGCTCACCCTCTGGAGTAGCCTTAGTTTCAAATAGTTAATGGGCTTAGTTGTCTTTTATTTGTGTTGATCTCTCACTGCAGGTATTGAGGTACTTCAATCTTTCTTTCAATTGTACAAGTGAAAGCTGTTCCTCAAGGCACCTCAAACTTCCTTTAAGTTAGTATAAGTTATATAAATTAAGGACATAAATTCAGTTTACTAAATTTCATCTTTTTTCTACTAGATCTCATCTTCACTAAAAATTTTACAGCACTGACCGAGGTCGAGTTTAGAAAAGAAGTAATGATGTATAAGAACCCCGACTCTAATACACATGCATAAGGGAGTCAGTTAAGAAAATCTAGATAATATTATTGTTGCACTTCCTCTACTCCTGTCTCATGAATGGTTGACTGTTTGATCAACTATTCAATTCTAATGTAATTTTATGTACAGCACATGCATACAAAACATATCTTCAGTTATAACTTAGGTTTAGAAACAGTGAATATTTGAATTTTTAAATCCTATGCTACAGTTTTTTCGTTCTTATATAAGGGTTACTTCATGAATCTCATGAAAAAGATATAAAACTTGTGCCACTGGGAGAGACCATCTGCCCTACAGCTGATTTTTACTACCACAACCTACTCAAACATCACCAGCTTTTAGAGACAGCTGGCCAGACATTTTTTCTTCTAATGCTCATTATATTTTTTCATGTAACCTATATAGATGTTTATTATTATTTTAATTATATTCCACTTTTCTTTCTCGTGTTATTCTGACACAAAAGATATACCAGTAAAAATATACTCAGTTTATTTTAAAAATACTTGCACTAATCATTTTATTGAACTTAAGCCTATGTAGATGCTGAAACTGCCCTGAGGTGGTGATGTTTTTGGCATAGCTGAGGCCAGTTTTGAATGTTTTTAAACATACCTCTGAAAAATCTTGAGTACTGAGGATTGCTAAATCAAACTACTATTGCTTTCTGCTTCAGCTGCTGTCTGATATGCTTGAACAACTATAAGCTGTCAAATGCAAAAGCTTGTAGGATATAAAGGCCAGAAAACTGTAGAACTATTTAGACTGCCCTAATCTATATTTCTTTTCAAAATCTCTTTTTTAGTGGTTTTACCTTGTACATATTTTTATACACAATCAAATATATTGATGCTCTGTATTAAAGCCAAAAGGATAGCTGAAATTTTTTGAAGTTAGAAAAAACCCAGAGGCAACTCTGGCTCAAAAGAATGCTTTGCCAAGTAAACAAGAGATACTGCACAGAAAACACAATTTTAAGAACAGATTTTTCCCTACAAAGATTCATAAAGCATCACTCTGGAAGTTAGAAAATTACTGGTATGCTAAACTGAATCTAAAAGTTCAGGAAATAAAGATACACTTTTATTGGTACTGTAAAATTAGTTAAAGCTCAGAGGGTTTTTGATAGGAAAGAAACTGAGTGGTTTTCTTCCCAATAAAATAATGATGATTCTATGAAATCATCCAGTGAGCTAGAAGATGAATGGAATGACATGGAGGGAAGTGTGGAAGAGGAGCTTTTGCCAGAAAGGATCAGTTTCAGACTAATAAGTAAAGAGGATGCAAGCAAGAATAAAGATATGCATTTCCTGTTCAGAGTGATGAAACAAATAAGTATAAACAGAATGTTGGGAGATTCTCATTCTTGTAAGGACTTCTACAGACACAGCTATACCACAGCCCACAATGAAATGTATACTTCCTGACAACCGTAAACAGCAGCTCAGAGCTCTGATTTAGTGAATTTGTCATGCCAAAAAAGTAACCAGAGTTCTGCACTGCTGCTGCACTGCTCCTAATACCCTTGTTTGAAAACCACTGGAGAATTCCTCTTCTTTCTGCAGCCCGCATGGTAAATATATCTAACATTAATCTTCTTAAACTATCTACTGTCACTACTAAAAGTGGGCAGATGGATGACTTTTGTTTCAGGCTAGTTGTAAAGATTTTGCTAAGGTCATAATTTTGAGTTCTTCAGGAACTCTTGTCAAAACCCTCATGTGTAGCATTGACTGTTACTAGGCTCTGCAAAAGAACCTGTTAGACAGGTCCACAAGGACTCCACAGGCATTGATTGTGTAGAGACAAAACTGGAGCTAAGGACAATTCTTACCTACAATATAAAAAAATAATCCATCCAAGGGGTGAGCAAGTAAGACTTAAACATTTTCGCCTCTTGTTAGATATTTTCTACCAAACATGACACTTTTCTCAACTACCATAATCATTTTAGCAAGGTTTTGGGGGTTTTTTTTGCATTAGAGGATATTAGCCTAAGTAGACCAGACAATTTTTATGTCTATGTCTTTATTTTGTATAATGGCATTAAAATAAGGAACCACTACATGTTATTTCTACATTACAGTATTTCATGAAACATGCAGGTTTTCAGGCAGAGATTTCCTTTTTAAATTGAACCAACAACTCTCATGTAATTTTTTTATTTATTTAGCACATGTATAAAAAGAAAAAAAAATTTAAAAACTACTTATGTCATATATAATATTTACCTTTATGAACTACTTAACAATTTGTAATTTTGCCCCTCTGATTTCAGTATCATGAGCAGAATCCAACTTTCTAAATTATGCTAAAGGATGTTTTAAATTTTTCTTACAAAACCAGTCTATGTCAATAGCACACAATATATTAGCTTTAAAGCATACAATCAAGGCATTATTTTATAATCTCTTTCTTTTAGAAGGCCTTAATTTTGAATTTATATTTAAGCAGTTGGAAGGAATACTTTTGAGAATACTGT
>WAAE01029975.1:0-16865 GCA_013400495.1 Nicator chloris | reverse complement strand
TTTTTTTCCTCCCCTCTTCTTTACTCTTGTACAAACTTTTGCTGTCAGGTATTGAGCTATTTCTCGGCTGGTTTTACTCCAGTGTTCTGGGGAAGGGAGAAGAGAGCGATGTTTGTGTCTCATGATCCCTTTCTTGGTTCTTTCCTTGCAGTGGACTGTTGGAGGTTCTAAAAACAAAAAAAAGGGAAAAGCGGGTAAGGCAGAGAAGAAAGGAGCCATGAAGAAACAGATGAACAAAGCTGCGTCTTCCGGCAGCTCAGATAAAGACAGCTCAGCTGAGAGCTCGGCACCTGAAGAGGGTAAGATAACGCATGTGCATTTATTTAATGTGATTCCACGTGAACTTATCTTTTGTGCACCCTGAAGTGTAGTGTTGCATGGTGATGTTGAAGATCATCTTCAAAGACTTTTCATTGTGTAACTTACAGTCAGGGTAACTTTTTAAATTTGCTGTGGCTTGAAGTGCATGTAATTCAGTGTAGCATTGCTGTGAGCACTCCATTGCAACTGCAAACTAAATGCTATTTCAACTGAAGAATTAATGACATTTCATTGCTTGACTTTCTCCTGGAAAATTCCTTGCTTCCTCCTAGCATGTCCTATCTACCCATGTGGGTAGCATTTTTTATTCTCTTTGATGTATTTTCCCATCCCAAACTTCTTGTGATAACAACGGGAAAGGTGTAGAGTGTTTGTGGTGCAAATAGAAGCTTATGTTGCATGCATTTGCTCTGAGTTGGAACTCTTGCACATTGATACTGACACAGAAGAAGGAAAAATCATTCTATAACTTTGTCGGAATTTTTTACATGAATATTTAATACATTTCAATGCTGGACAAACTTCATGTCTTCTGTTTTCATCATGCCCATGAAGTTTGCAGGTGTTTACTTGCAATCTCCATTGATATTAAAAAAGGAAACTAAGGAAGTATATGAAGGAGCTTAAAGTTTTAAGTATATCAAGCACAGCAGATACAGACAAAGGCATGGAGTGACTGTGCCTGTATATATCAGTGCTTACAAATCAAGGGTTTTCACAGTGTGAACTTGGAAAGCTGGAAGTTTCCAGATATACTAATACCAGAATAGAAGTGAAAGAAGGAATCCTAATGGCCTGCTTTCGTAATTCAATGTGATTTAGTCAATTAGGTGAGATAATCAAAGCACTTGGACTTGGATCAAGTTTAAAGGTAGTGTTACCCAATACTACTGGGGAGTCAGCTGTTCACTAAACCCCTGTGTAGCTGGGAGGGCTTGTTACAGTAATGGGGCTAGTGTCAGGGCCTTGCCAGCCCTGAGGGGATTGGTTTCCATTTTATCTCCTGGTGTAGCAATTCATAGGGTTGTAGTTTTCACATGAGGAATTTTCGTCCTTCAGGTTGCTATAACGAGGTGGTGAATGTGCAATTCTGTGGTGGTTGATCATGGTATTTGAGATGTGCACAAATTCATGGCTGTATAAGCAACTTGTCAGGAACATAAGCGTATAGGCATAGAAGTCTAACTTGAGGACTGTAACACATTACTAAAAGGCCTTTTAAATTTGTTTAGTCTGCTAAGAATTTTTACTTATAACCCAATTTGTGTTCAAATGTAGTACCACTCATTTTATAATGTTTTTAGCATACATATATTATGGTAATTTCAACCTGGCCTTAATTTCCATTATATGTATGTTTTTAGTATAGTGGAAGAAGAGTGTAAAATTAATTAGTGCTATCCCTTGCTAATATGCTATAATGAAGTGGTTGGTCTTTACCCCAGCTGAATCTCACTGCCTTATAATTTTGATTTAGGAGAAGTCTCTGACTCAGAAAGCAACAGCTCCTCATCCAGCTCAGATTCAGATTCTTCATCTGAAGATGAGGAATTCCATGATGGCTATGGAGAAGACCTGATGGGAGATGAAGAAGACCGAGCTCGACTGGAACAAATGACAGAAAAGGAGAGAGAGCAGGAACTGTTTAACCGGATAGAGAAGAGAGAGGTGTTAAAGAGAAGGTGAATTTTATATTTATTGATATTTGGTATCAAATTGTTAAAGGCTGAATAGAGAGTATGCCGACTGTGCTCTCTTGTTTAAGGTCCAAGCATTCAGCACTGTTAAGTGAGTTAAGCTTGATTGTATATTGTATGTAAACTGTCCCTGTAGTAGTTAAGAAGCACACAGCAGGAGTTCTGCATATTCTTGTAGAAGACATTATCTAAAAGTTTCTTAGCTGTTGAATGTGCTGGGTTCTGTCAGCTACCCTTGTAGTTATGTTACTGCTCCATAGGTTAGATGCCAGACAGTCAGAAGGCTGGCTTTCTCTTCATCTTTTTTGTATTAACTGTCGTGTGCTGATGATTTGGAAAAAGGCAAACAAAGCATAAGGTGTACATGAGTTTCTGGAATTTTTCAGAAAACAATGGTGAAGCACAGATCAGGATTAGGGTTGCCTGTATATGGGTGTGTCCCAGTTTAGGGCAAATTTTGGGAGGAAACTGCCTTGGGCCCTAATAGAAGATATTGAAATAATGAGGAGTGGTCTTGGATACGTCATTTTCACAGAACCTTTTGTGGATTTCTACCTTATGTACTGTGGTTTTGTTGTTCTTCTGTAGCTGTTACACTGTCCAGTCAGGCAGCTTCTTTGTAGTAAAGGTATTTTACTTCCCATGCGTCTTAATCAAAAGGATTTGGCACATAATGGGGCAAGGTTTCTCGAGTTTCTTTCTTCTTTAGTGCCTTCTCTTTCCTCACTTGCTGAGAAATTTCCCTAGAGGACTGACATCTGTTGAGTAAATCATGTCAGTATAAGCGACTGCCAAACTCTGTTTGTCCAAGCCATAGCTAGAGCATTGCCTGCCTGCCTTCATTTTAACACTACATTCAGAATCTTACATGTTCTGCTGCTCTCCTCAAAGGGATCTGAATGATTGTAAGTTTGGATTTTGATCACGTAGAAGGACATCATATCTTTCAAATTTTACTCTCTATTCCATGGTAACTGAATGTCTCTGGTTTAGAATGAATGCTGAAGAATACTTGATACAAACAAGCTAAACAATTGAAGCTTGAGTTACTGATTTAATCTTAAATGAATTTGTGCTGTTCCATGTAAAGTCTTGGCAGGTGGAACTAAGAGGGTGGTAGGTAGTCATTTAACTTTATGATAAGATGAATCTTTCAAAAGCTCTTTGTATGCACGTTGTGCTGTGAGTTCATTGGGATTGCTGCAGACATTGCATCTGATATGATGCCTGTGCCTTGTGTGTTATGCTTCATGTTAAAGGCATAAAGGGCAATGAGCTCATCTCACACTTCAGTTTGTTGTCTACAAAATCCAGGTGTAAAGGACTGAAGAAGAATGAACTGTGTAATGTGCATGTGGATAACACATTTTGAATTCCAGTTACTGGAAGTTATTCTTTTTCTTGTGTATGTCCATATGCACGCTTCACTAAAGCAATGACCAGTCCATGGTGCAGTGGAATCTCAGTCATGGGACTGTTCCATTGAAATTACTACTCTTCTAAATACAGTAGCTGAAAATAAGACATCAGGGTGATATATTTCATGAAGGTAGACATGCAAGTACATAAATTCTTCTGCAGAAACTGAGTCTGATGAGAATTTAGCTGCTGAAGGAGGACTCCCCGAAACATTGCAGTCATTCTTACACAGATCGGTGCCAGTAGAAAGGTGAAGTTTAAGCATGAAAAAGTTAGCATGATAGTGGCTTTAAAGAAAAAAATCTTTAGCTGTTTAGGTTCAAATGATGTGAAATAGCTGTGTGATTTTAGAGTTGGAGGCAGCATGCAATGATTACTGGCAAAAGAGGAAGATGGAGTAAGGGCATATTTCTGTGGAATAGTCATTTCTACATGGTCTCATCAACCCTTTAGGTTTGCTCTCTGTAGGACTGCACTTGGTGTACTCAGCTTTCAGCTTTTCTTCACTTTATTTTCTTGGGGAAGGGAGGGGATGGGAATAGGGGACAAGATAACATAAACAGGACATTTAAAGGAGTTGAAGTGTTCTTTGCAGCCTAATAGCAATTGTGATAGCATCTGAGCAATCCTTTGCTCTCTCAGGAAGAGCAGTCTTTCATACATTCTTTTTGTTCTAATAATTGCTACTAGATTTGAAATCAAGAAAAAACTAAAAACAGCAAAAAAGAAAGAAAAGAAAGAGAAAAAGAAAAAGCAAGAGGAAGAGCAGGAGAAGAAAAAACTCACTCAGATCCAGGAATCCCAGGTAGGAAATGAAACTGTTCTTGGTAATAAACCCTTTTCCCTTGGTGAAACAAGATAGGATATGGCCTCTCTACCCTAAATGTTTTTCCTTAATGTCAAACAGTGTAGTAATCAGATCAGAATTTAGTTAATTTATATGCTCCAGCTATCTTCAGTTTTTCCAGTTCATTTAAGGAAGTTAACATCTTTGACCAGTTGAGGGGTGCACAGGTCTCCTTTAATGAAAAATACAAAGTTGCAGCTATGTCTAGAGTTGCTGAGATAGCCCTCCCACAGGAGAGAAGGAGAGCAACCTTTTACAGTTCCTTTAGCCAAACTTCTGTCATTCAGTCTGAAACATTCCATACATGCTCTTCTTGAAAAGTTTGAGAGAGCAGACCAAAAACTGCTCAACTGTTATTAATTATTTTGCATCCACATACATACAGTGGAAAAAATGCTTAGTTTATTATGGCAGGAATGTCAAGGAAAAGCTTTAATGCCAGGAGGAGCAGAAGTAATTCTATAGTTTTTCCACCTCCAGTAAAAAGAGGACACCACCAGTTTTTGAGGCCACCAGAGTGGGATGGGATTCATCTTGCCTAGCTTCAGCCATCTAAGAACCAGTTGATTGTTTACGCTTTTTGTTGCCTGCTGTTTTGTGCAGTGGAAGAGGGCATCTTCAGCTGACAATTCACTCCATGTTATTTTCTAGTGAAACAGATGTTTAACACATAAAATCTAATTAGGTGAGATGAATTTTCCCTTAGGCACATGTTGAGTGGAATGAATCTCATTTCCCTACTCCCTCAACTCCATATATGTATGTGTGTGTACACTTTAACAGTTCATTTTTAATACACAAAGTGTACTTGGAAATACATATATGCATGTATAAAAGGATCTTATTTAGAGTTCTTTTACAGTGCCTTACAGAAATTACTTCAACTTAGCTCAAATGACTGTCTTTTATGTTTATTATAGAGGCTGCTTTCTCTATTGAGAGAGATAGTTAGACCTGTTAGAAATGGAAAACACAAGAAGACTTAAAACATTTAAGATTTGGATCCATCTTGCAGATTTTACAAGCAACTTTATTTCTGCTTTAAGTATTATTAACATAACTTTTTTCTTTGCTACTAAATGAAAATTAGTGCTTTGATTGTCCTTGCAGAAGCAGCAAATGAGAAGAATATTCATCCAGTTTTTCCTCATTACATGTTATTTGCTGAATTACTTCTGTTTGTTTCTCTAGTCCTTTTTAACTTTAGGGAGGAATTTTGAGACTAAGACTTGGTGGCAGAAATGTTGAACTGTAAATATGCTCATTATTTTTGATAAGAAGCAGAATAAAGGAATACGCTCTGGATTGATTTCCCTCTGTAGCCTCTGTAAAAAGTGAACTGAAAAAAACTGATTTCAAAAAGGAGTATGTTAGTAATTTCTATTTGAAAATTTGTCAAAGTATGCAAGTAATCTTTGTTTTAATGCTTTTCAACTTATGGATTTATGGTGTTGAGGGATTTTCTGTACATGTTTTTAGGTCATGTCACATAACAAAGAGCGGAGATCAAAGCGGGATGAAAAGCTAGACAAGAAATCTCAGGCAATGGAGGAGCTAAAAGCAGAAAGAGAGAAAAGGAAGAACAGAACAGGTATGAAAGCATGTTGCTATTGCTACAGTTTTTGAGGCATTATTGCAGCTCTCTGAAAGTGATACTTCCTGTTTCAAGTTAATGCAGCATTCCTACTCCTTGGAGTGAATGAATTCCATGTCTGTGTTTTCCTTGGTCTTTGCCCAACATGACCACCTGAGATGATGTTTGGCAACCACTGATGTGGTATTCCTCACCCCTAGCCCTCCCTGGCGTGGTCTAAAAACAGAACTTCCATCGCTGTCCACTGAACGGCTCTTAGTAAGGTTTAGTTAATGTGTCTGAATTGGTTACTTAGATTCAGGTTTTTAATCTCTGAATCATTCAAACTCCTACTTACTTAAACCCTGTCTACATTTGCTTGTTTCTTCACTGGCACATCATCTTGTCCATCTTACCACTGACTTTTGACCCAACCATTTTTTTTTACTCTACCGTATTTCACTGTGATCCTCTCCTAACATGAGGGTTTTTTTCTTTTTCCTTTTAAAATAACAATGAGTTGTCTGATCATAATAGGTTTCTTCTTGTATATCCAGTTGTTACACCCGTCTTGAATTACTGTGTGTAGTCAAGCTGGGAGATTGAAAATAAGTACAGCTGAGGTTTAGGATGATTTTAAATACTTCACGTATATGCAAAGAGAGAAATCAATGAAGTGCACGGCTTACTAGTGGATTTGAACATGTGCCACTTGTATCTAGTGTAAAATTAATACCTGTCTGCCTCTTGGATTTTTTTTAAAGCAACTAAGGTTCACCTCTTATAGGGAAGTGTTCCTAAAATATTTATAGCTTGCTTTTCCTTGTTCTCTGTCCTTCCCCCCAGCTGAATTGCTTGCAAAAAAACAGCCATTAAAAACTAGTGAAGTATACTCTGATGATGAAGAGGAGGAGGAGGATGATAAGTCTAGTGAGAAAAGTGATCGCTCATCCAGATCATCATCCTCTGATGAAGAGGAAGAGTAAGTAGTAAACACTGGGCTGTGATTACTTGTAAGTATGTTCAAAAATAGAGATCCACTTTAGGTAGACACATGCTGTTTTAGAGGATTGTTTGGGGCAGTTCAGTGTCTCTAAAGTGTTTTTGCCTCTGGGCACAATTGCACTGCTGAGATTTGAGTCCTTGGCACTGTATCATGGTTCATGGGACTCATTTACCTTGGGTGGGTTTGTAACTTCAGTTCCCTGCTGTCAGGTTTAGCCCAAATGGCACTGTTGTTTACTGATTTGTTTAGTCCTGCAGGTCAGCAGCTGCAGAGCTCTGGCACATATCTGGGCAGATACATGTGCTGGCTTATCTTAAAGCGTTAGTCTGTAAACTGCCTTGGTGTGTGTCTTTCTGCTTTCTGGTAGCAGGGGCAGTGTTTAATAAGTCTAGGACTTCACGTTAAGCCTTACTCATGGATGCTGAATTCACACATCTATATTCCACTAGTGCATGATGAATCATTCCTTTTACTGCTAATTTAAATAGTGCTCACACTGCACCTTACTCAGGACTGCCTTTTGGGTTTTGATTATGTCTCTACTTTTTTCTTTATTCCCTCTCACCTTTCCCACATCAGGAAAGAAGAAATTCCTCCCAAGTCCCAGCCAGTGTCCTTGCCTGAAGAGCTGAACCGAGTACGGTTGTCGCGGCACAAGCTGGAGCGCTGGTGTCACATGCCCTTCTTTGCCAAGACAGTCACTGGCTGCTTTGTCCGTATTGGCATCGGCAATCACAACAGTAAACCTGTTTATCGGGTGAGCTTAGCTCTCAGGGATTTAGTTCTTTTTTTTGTGCTGTAATAAAATATTCACAGCCTATCAGTTCTCGGGTACTGGTGACTGTTCGATTGATACAAAAAGATTGCTTATAACCAGAAAATGTAATTGGTGCCCAAGAGGTGGAGGAGACTGGTTTAAGAATAAATAAATCTGTGTGACCACTAGGGGAGGTGATAAATTTAGTGTGAGAGAGAGAGAGCACAAAGCCTGATCTCCCAGCTTTGGTTCAGTTGGCTTATCATTTATATTGCAAACTAGAGTTCCAGACTCTGCATAGGCCAAGTAAGGATGAGTAAGATTCAATCTTTATTTCTAGCTGTTGCCAAGTTATTGTGGGATCTTGACTCCTTTTTTACAAAGTTTCTAGTACACCAGTGTGCTTTCAGAAGAGACTGTGACTGAGAACACAGTTTTGTTTTTCTGTTTCATTGCTGTAATCATAGGATACAAAAATAGTCTCTAAAATTGCATTTTAACGGCCCTCAGAAGAGCTGTGTTTAGTATGTGAGCAGTAATAGTGTTCACATACTAAATATTCCAATAGAATAGAAATAGTGTATTTCATTTGGAACATATGTTAACCTGAACCAACATTATTTGAGAAGGAAATAGGAAAGGTAGGAGAGTGTACACTATTTGGTCAGGAAGGCAGAGCTGAGAAGGTACAAAATCTTCATCAAGCATTCAGATGGTATAATTTATTAAATCAAAAATTACGTATGAAGCAACTCATTCAGTACTTGATAATGTGTACTGAAGAGTCTTGCTTTCCTTGATCTGGTCAGAATTGTTAGCTAGATTAAGGTTTTTTATTTCTAGTGAAAAGGCTTGAATATGCCAAATACATTCCAGGAACATGAAAAAAACCCCTCTCTTGCATCCTTCTCATATATTTTCCTTTGTGATACAGGTTGCTGAAATAACTGGTGTAGTAGAGACTGCAAAGGTTTACCAGCTTGGTGGCACACGGACAAACAAAGGACTGCAGTTGCGGTAAGATACTAAATGAATCCTCTTTAGTTCATAAACCAGTGTCCTTTTCATGGCAAATAATGTTCTTTGTGGGATTTGGAGGTGATAACTGAGATGTAGACTGAGCCTTGTCATGCTACTTAATGCCAGAATGTTTGGGTTGGGTTTATTTGGTTTTTTTTTCTCCTTGTGTATAATGGAAATTATAAAATACCCCAAAAATTTCACGCAGGGAGTTATGATTGGGTTGACATGTGATTGTCTGGTTTTGGGCCTCTTTAATCAGTTTACACATATATATCCAGTGTCACCACTTTACACCATCACAAGGGGATGTTTTACATTTTACTGTTGCAGGCATGGCAGTGATTCACGTGTGTTTCGCTTGGAGTTTGTCTCAAATCAGGAATTTACTGAAAGTGAATTTATGAAGTGGAAGGAAGCAGTAAGTTTGCCAGACTTTAGTTTCCTCTTAGCAGCCTTCTGCCAAGCATACTTTAAGTGGAAAGTAATTCTGTCTCGTGTTTAGATGTTCTCTGCTGGGATGCAGCTACCCACACTAGATGAGATAAACAAGAAGGAAATGTCCATCAAAGAAGCCCTCAACTACAAGTTTAATGATCAGGACATTGAAGAGGTAAATGGTGCATTGTAGTGAAGCTGTGTCAATGCTCAAAAGTGACAGGAATTCGTGCAGTAGAGCAGTAGCTGTTCATGGTATTTGCTTTCCAAGAAGGAAATAAAAGGCTCAAAAGGAGATTGTATAACTGGATAGAGTAGCTTGGTGATCCTGCTGTTGTTTGATGTTCACTCCTGCTTTTCTTTATGATTTGTGCCCTGTTATCTCCTCTTGAACTTGTGTTGTGTAGCTCTGAACTCCTGAGTATGGCAACTTCGTTCTCAAGATCTGAAAAACTGGCAGCATCATGGTAGTTGCATTTATCACAGTTTTTGCAGTTTTGTACTTGCTTGATACTGACCAAAGGTGATTAGCATCAGGTTTTTATAGGTAGTGAGGAAAATGGACCTGCAACTCATTACCAAAGGCACAAACTAAAAACCAGAATCGTCAGAGCATACGTCAAATTCAATGGCAATAAGTAAACTTTTTAGATGATACTCATCTGTTGCTTCTAATGTCCAAGTATTGAAATGGAGATTTTGTGTTTGCATATTCATGTAGTTTCCTCTGCATCTTACAGATTGTGAAAGAGAAGGAAAGGTTCAGAAAAGCACCTCCAAATTATGCCATGAAGAAAACTCAGCTATTAAAGGAGAAGGTGAGAGATGAGACGATGGCTGCGAGCTTAATCCAGTCTTCGATTTTGAAGAACTGGAACTCCTCTGGATTTTGGCAGTAGTCAGCAGTAAGCTCGACTTCAACTGTGCAGCTGGAAGGTGGTTCTCAAGGTTCCTTGCTGGGGTCAGAATACTCAGAACCCAGTCAGCTATTGCACTCTTTTTTTTTAGGGGCAATTGCCAGCAATTTAAGCTGTCTCTATTTGTGTCAGTTAAACAAGACATTAAACTGGTCTGCCTCAGAAACTTGTCTTTTTTTCTTAGTTTTTTCTTTTTCTTTTTTTTTTTTGGGTCGGTTTTGTCATTGTTTTTTGTTTTGATTTTGCTTGTTTTTGTTTTTAGAGTACCTCATTATAATGTTTGAAAGTTGATTTCCTCTTCTTATTTTAAGATAGGAAAAACAGAAGTTGTGTTACGTTATTTTTTACTCAGGGCTAACTGAATTGTCACTTTATGGCTGGTAATTTATATTGGAAAAAAAGAAGTGGCCAAAAGATTTACTTGCCATGAACTGTTTTTACCTGTAGTATTCCTGGAATAAGTAGACCTAACAGTGCATAAAAGCCAAAGCCAAGAAGTGAAGAGAACAGGCAGTCTTAAGTATCTCTGAATATAGGACTGCTTGAAAAGAACCAAAATTTTTTTGTCTTTCTCAAGACAGTAAAGTTTCATATACAGTAAAACCCAAGAGTTTGTATTAATATACATTTCTTGGTTCCTTGGTTTAACTGTATTTTTGTGGTCACTATTTTACTATACACGAACATGTAAATTATTAGGTTCCCGTCACACGGAGTGCAGTTGCTCTTCGTTGTCACCAGGTGGCACAATAAGCTGTTGTCGTGCCTTAGGGGGCTCTCCGCTCCCTGAAGTGAATGGCAACTGGCAGTTGTGGAAATAAGTCTTTTCCTGATGTGCTAAAAGGGAATGTTAAATTTTGGTAAAACTTAGAGCTTAAGTCATCCAACTGACCTGTCCTCCTCATGCTGGGACTGGTGTTCCTACATCCTCCTTAGTGTAAGGGTTTTCAGAGTTTTTCAGAACAAGAAATCCAGTTTTGCTTTGAGGTGTAAGGCAAGTGTAGCTCTTTGTTGTACTCTTACCATGCAGGGAAGACCATTCCCTACTGGAGCAGGGTTAGCTGACTGATTCATGGATATATCTGTTGTCTCTCTGAGTAATTCTGGATAGAGAGTAGTGCCTGATGAGTTACTGTTTGGTTGAAGGCTATGGCTGAGGATTTGGGGGACCAAGATAAGGCCAAGCAGATTCAAGATCAGCTTAATGAACTTGAAGAGAGAGCAGAGGCCCTGGATCGTCAACGGACAAAAAATATTTCTGCAATCAGGTAAGAAGCAGATATTGGGAATTTTCTTTCTTAAATAGTATCAAAGAACATTTTAAAAAGAGAAACTAATGCATTAACAAATTAACTGCAGGATTCTGTTTCTTTTTTTCCTGTACAGTGTGTTAATGTATATTGTAATGGCTCTGTTAGTTCTTGTCTATCTTCACTTTCTTGTATCTGTCATGCAGTTAAAACTGTCAGAAATGTAAGCTGTCTTCTATGTACTCCAGGGGGCAGTTGCATTGCAATAATAGTACTTTGTGGTCAGGATGATGCTGCAAGAATGCTTCCAGGTATTTTGTTGTGTAGGCACTGATAAATGACAGTCACTTTCTTTTTCTTTCCCCCACCCTCCTTTTTTCCATTCTGCAGTTACATCAACCAGAGAAATAGAGAGTGGAATATCGTTGAGTCTGAGAAGGCTCTTGTGGTAAATAGTGCTGAATTAATACTTTTCTACAAATAGAGATTAAATGATGCAAAGAGGGATAATTGCATGGCAAAATTACTAATTTTTTTCATTATTTGTAAAACCTTTCATATAGGCAAATGACAATTTTAAAGCACATTGCTTTATCTTTTTGCTCAATTCAGTTATCAGCAGATTAGTCACTATGGGAGTGACTTAATACATTTTACATGGGAAAGAAAAAATAATTCTCTTCATAAATGAGACTTCAGATAATAAAAGAGTGAAGGAGATATTCAGTTCTCTGTAGTTACGTTTTTGTTAAGGAGGAGTTTAGCTTGTTAACAAATGCTCAAGCATTAGCTATGCTGAGAGTTGTGTGCCTATTTTCTGTTGTTGTATGCAATAAGGACGGTTTTGTCCTGTGAAGCGCAGGACAGTGGGTGCGTTAAAAACTTTCTAATCTGTAATGTTGTTACTGGTTTTTCTCTGATCTCAGTATTGTATATAGCAGATGAGTAATTGCATGGATGGGGGGCTGTGGGAGGATTTAAAAGAGTGCAAGTAGCAAACTCTGCAAAACCATGTGCTATTTCTTCTCCAGGCTGAAAGTCACAGCATGAAAAACCAACAAATGGACCCCTTTACTAGGCGGCAGTGCAAGCCCACAATAGTGTCTAATGTGAGTATAATACTTAAGTTCAGTTGAGGCAATTTGCTGAAAACCAGAAACCAATGTAATGCAGAGTGTAGGAACAAAAATTCTCAACTGTGCCATATGCTATTAACACCCTGAAAGCCTGTGTGAGATACAGCTGAGTGAGATCCAGGTCCCTCTTCTTTTTTAAGCAGAGTGTGAAGGACATAAGTGATGTGGGTATGTTCTGCAAAAGCAACCATGATTGAGTCTTCTGTTCTGAGTTTATTTATGTTGAATTATTCAGATTTAGTTAGCCCTGGGAAGACAGTTTGCTTTAGGTGTGAGTTTCACTTTTAATTAGCTGAAAGTTTCCTGAAAGATTAGTTAAAGGTGAGAGGAGAACAAACATTTTGGGCCTGTGATGGGTAAAGTAGTTCAACACAAACTTCCCATATGATGCAGTCCCTCCATATATAACTGATGAGTAACAAGGGGATCACCTCCTCCTTCTAAATAATCTGGCCTTGTTGAGGTCTGTTCTGGAATAGTATGTGATTCTGGTGTAGGTATGTAAAAAAACAACTGCTCAGGTTTGCTCTCATCAGTCTCCACAAACCAGCAAGGAAATAAAAGAGAAATTCTATTGCAGGGCTTGAATGAAATATTTCTGAAATACTTCTTTATTAGAAAAGAATTGTAACTGAGTACCTTTATTATGCTAGAGACCTATTAGGTAAAGAAAATAGTCTTCTGAAGATTTCTTCTCTCTAGTAGAGTTTCAGCCAGAACTGTAAGCTGAAAGCAAATATGTATTACAGTAGCATTAAGAGTAGTCACAGAAACAAACCATGTAATTGGGAAATTTATTTCTGATTTTTTCAAATAAAAGCTTTCTGAAGATGATTTTTAGTTTGTTACAGTCAGATGATGTCAGGATGATTTCAGTAGCCTTTGGAGATTCTGAAAGCTGGGTGAACTGATACACAGTCTCTTATGGGTTTAGATTCATGGATATGAACACCCTTTGAACAAAATGTAGTTCTAGCTTTTGCAAATTTAAATGCAGTAATTTTTTATTTTTGTTCTTCCCTAACATTTTGCCTTTGCAGTCCAGAGATCCTGCTGTCCAAGCTGCCATTCTTGCCCAGCTAAATGCAAAATATGGATCTGGTGTGTTACCAGATGCTCCAAAGGACATGAGTAAGGTGAGTTTCCATTTTGGTGGTTCCTCACACTGTCACCCTTTTGCTCTGTGAAGCTTGTGAGTAATAGCAGGTGTGCATGCTTCAATTCTAGAAAAGGGCATCCTGTAGAGCTTTATCATAAGAAAGCAATAGCTTCTTGGTTCTTGGGAAAGGAAATTTAAGTTGCTCTAGCAGTATGAAAGCTACACTAAGTATGTTTATGACAGAAGAGGAGAAAAAACATTTTTTTCTCTGTTTGTACGGCCAGATAAAATTTGGAGACATACCTGTAGTTTTCATTTCAGGGTCAAGGAAAAGATAAAGATGTGAACTCTAAATCAGCTAGTGACCTCTCAGAAGATCTTTTCAAAGTGCATGACTTTGATGTAAAGATTGATCTTCAGGTTCCCAGTTCAGGTAGGTGTTCCATCTGAGTTTGGGGATGTGATTGTCCAGCCCATTTTGGTAGAACTTCTTCCAGAATAATTTTTCAGAGTTGTTGGTGGGCTTTTGAAAATGGGAGTAAGGACTCTGTTTACCATCTTGGCAAGTATCTTGAACTGAGGAGGAAGGGATGTGTGATAGTGACATCCGTTGAGAAAAGAAGAACAGCTGCATTGTGTTAGACTAAAAGCCTGTATATCCTCATATCCTTGATTTGAAGCCTAGGGAGAGAAGGAGATAATGAGTGGGTTTTGATACACTCTTCTAGTCTATATTATCTATGACTTGCATAATCTTTGGGAAAAGATGAGTGTTGTATTTAGTAAGTCTTGGCAGCTACCTTGATACTTACTTTGTTAATTTGTCTAATAACTTTTGACAACAGATAAGATGTGTGTCTGCTGTTCTGGTCTGTCCTCTGTGCACATACTGTGGGGATGTGGTATTTTTACTCGATTTTGAACCTGCTGCTTTACCAAATTGCTGTTTCTTAACTTAGGCATTGCAGATGGTATTGAAGCTAAATTTTAGGGGAACAAAAACACTGACCAGTGAGTGAAGATAATAGACACAAACTTGCTGGCTCTTCCTCTTATCTTGACTTTGACAGCAGGAGATGTGTGACAAGAACAGTTGAGTATCATAGGATCATTGTGATTGAAAAAGACCCTTAAGGTTATCAAGTCCCACCATTAACTCAGCATTCACAAGTCCACCACTAAACCAGGTCCCCACGTGCCACAGCTACGCATCTTTTAAATACCTCCAAGGATGGTGATTCAACCACTTCCCTGAGCAGCCTGTTTTGATGCTTGAGAACCCTCTTGGTGAAGAAATTTCTCCTAATATCCAGTCTAAAACTCCCCAGTGCAACTTGAGGCTGTTTTCTTGTGTCCTATAAAGTTGTTTCCCAGTGGGAGGAAAGCATGGGAGGAGTGTACCCGTGTGATTTGACGCACAAGGTTTAGTATTTCTTGCATTACTTGAAGGATTAGATATCCAGTTCCTTGGAGGACAGTAATTTAGGAAGTACTGTAAGAATGTGCAAAGACAAACCTTGTCAAGAAGCAAGAGCAGAAGTTGTTTTTCCAAACTAGGTCAAGATGGAAATTCTGGATGTAAGACTACAGAATGAGGCAGGAGTTCAAGAATAAGAGACTGCCTGAAACAGCTAGTGAGAGTTATGAACTTGAGAGTTATCAAGCAGATGAGAGTTAGGCATTGAAGTACACTGAAGAGAGAAGCATGGGAAACACAGTTTTCCTTAGACAGAACACCATTTTGGCATCTTACTTTGTGCAATCTCCTTGCTTAACAGAAGAATCTGGAGACTGATAAAAATGTGTGTTGTAGACTTAGACAGAACATTTGATTTTTTTCTGCTTAGTATCTGTCTCTGGATTAACAGCCAGATTAACATACAGAGGCAAAATTGCATGTGCTGCATCTATGAAGATAAGCTCCCTGATACTGTCTGTATTATTAACTGGAGTTCTAACCTGATGTATACTAGAGATGATTTTGTGGTGGAGTTGTCAGCAAAAACAACAAGTGAAAATTTATGGTTTGCCTGTAGTTTGGTCCTTACTCTTTTCTTGTCCCCAACAGAATCTAAGGCACTGGCCATCACCTCCAAGGCTCCTCCAGCAAAAGATGGTGCCCCTCGGCGATCATTGAACTTGGAGGACTACAAAAAGAGACGGGGGCTTATTTGAGCATGCCCACTCTGCTGCTTCTGATCCTGCATGCTCCATGATGATGTCCTACTTTTTCTTCCTCCCTTTTCAGTTCTCCCTTCTGGGTTGGAGCAGCAATGGAGCTGGGAAGAGACTCTTTAAAACTGCCAGTCATCTGTAACATAAACCATTCAACTATTTACTGTATAGACCTCCCTTCTTGCCCTTTCCTCTGCTCCCCTCACAAATGTGGATCTGTGCTATTTGGGGTTTTCCCCTTTCTTTTAGTTTGAGTTTTGTTTTTATTTTGTTAATGCAGCTCGTTGGTCCACTCTGTGTTCAGTATTAGCCTGAGGTCTGGATTTCCATAGGAATCTCTTGGCAGTCGCAGAATCAGCACTTGGTGATCTCCCCTTACATACCACCACAGGCACAGTGAATAAACATTGGCGCAAGACCTTTGTGGCTGGAAGGTCATCTGCACTTTCTCCCTCTTCTTCTTCCTCCTTCATCCTAGCTTTGGAGAAGGCAATCTTCAAAAACTGGCCTAGGTTCAAAGTGTAAATTTTTTTGGGAGGGTTGTGTGACTTTTTTTCAGGTGTTTTTTATCATTTTTAAGCTGCAGTACTATTTGTATCCGTCTGTCACAGTTCTTTACGGCTGTTTTGAATTTCTACCAGCTGTACTTGAGCATCTGAAATTGCAAGAAAGAAACTCATTAAATGTGATTCTTCTTACTAAAATGGCTTGGCTGATATAGCTATTTAACTTCATATTCCCTTTTTTGATTGCACTTAACTGATGAGAAAGAGGTACACAGCTCTTAATGTGGGACTTGTCATCTATAGCACATCCAGACTCTACAGCTGTAACTGGGTGAAGTAGCTTTTTCTGGGGTGACCCTGGGGAGCTCATTTGGTTGGGCTTTAATTTCTTTCCAAGCTTTCAATATTACATATTTGTTAAGTTATCATGTCTTCACTGGGCTCCAGCTTTCTGAACCATTTAAATGGGGCTTCTATCAATAAACAATTTTTTTAAAGAAAAATCACATTCTATGGAAGGGGAAAGACATAATAGAAAGCGCAGTGGGTAATATGAGAAGTAGGTGATGGACATTTTTCATGTATAAACTGGTACAAGTGGAGTGCAAGATGAGCACAAGCATTGTGTGGCTTTATGGAATATTTGACTGGACACAAATCGACAGCTAAATTATCACTCAGGTGTAAAAAAAGAGAAAAAAAAT
>WAAE01029950.1:0-17578 GCA_013400495.1 Nicator chloris | reverse complement strand
ATGCAGACATTTGTACACATTGATAAAGACCCTCCTTTCTTCTCTAGGCTAAGAAGGCCCAGCTCTCTCAGTCTTCCCTCATAAGAGAGATGGTCCAGTACTCCAGTCATCTTTGTAGCCCTTTGCTGGACCTGCTCCAGAACCTCCATGTCTCTGTTTTACTGGAGAGCCCAGAACTGGATCCAGAACTGTAGCTGAGATTCACCAGGGAACCAGGGGGGCAGGATCACTTCCTTCGGCCTGTGTGCAATGCCTGTCCTAGTGCACCCGAGGATACCATTGGCTCATGAACAGCTTGTTTTCCATCAGGACCCCCATAAGAAATAATTTACATTGTTCACATGTATCAGGTCCCTAGACAGAATTAGCCAGAAAGTATTTGTGGATGCTGGAAGTTTAATACCTTAATCACATTACTCAGTCACCAAACCCAATTTAAAAAAGTAACACCTATCTATATTTCTGTTACTTTACCAGTTTTGGTAAGAAAATGACTTGTACTTGCAATAATTCTTTTAAGAAAATACCTTTATTTGTGAAGAAAATTTTAGTCTTTGAGAGCTATGCAGGCTTTGATTTAAAATCTAGCGATTGCCAAGACCACCTGTTTATATCTCCTCTCCTGCAGCATAATCTTATCTTCTGTGAAATATGTTACTGCTTTTCTCCCTAGGCATGATCTAGATAAGACTTGCCAGCCTTGGAAGAAACCCCATTTTCAAATTCCAGTTAGCCCCAGATATTGCTATTTCTGTCATTTCCACTGCATCACAATCAGCTAAAATATCATCCACCATCTCTATCAACTTTACAGCGTGGCAGATGAATGTTAATTAGTCATTATTTCTGCTGAAAGGAAGAGGGGCTGATGAATCAAATCTCAAGCTATCAACATCTAAACACACAAAATCTCTTAAATAAGTTAACACTGCAAAATGTTACAAAGAAACAAATAACAGCAGGAGACAGACCCTTCCAAGAAACTTTTAATTTTATGTCCTGTAATCTTTGCGGATACAAAGCAGCATGGAGGTTCTTAATTACAGTTTTATTAGTACACCAATATAGTTCAATAGAAATCTGTGCAGAGACATTCCCCCATGTGCCCCAGCACCCTGATTCAGTGAAGATTTCTCTTACACCAGAATGAAAGAAATCAGTTGCATGGCCTGTACTGAGGTTAATTAGGCTGTTTCAGAAATATGTCATCCTACCTTGGGCTGTGCAATCGTATCTCAGTCACCTTCAGCATCTGAGCTGAGCTTCCAAAGTACTGCATAACTCTGACGTACCAGCTACAACCTGTACAAGCTACACAGATTTTCTGTATTAGCACTCCATGTTATAAGGGAATTTTGATTGGCTCAAGACGTGGAAGTGCATAACGTTTGAGCGATATACTCCCACTCCTGAAACTATCAGTCTGTCTCATAAATGAACTTTGGAGATGCCCGAGAACAGTTTGTATAGTTGAAGAAAGATTTCAAGACTTAGAACTAGTGAAAGACTGAAGCCCCACTCTTATACCTCCTCCTCCTCCTTCTGATGTTCCCTAGTCTCCATGATGCCTCACTTTTAGGAGACTGCCAAGGGCACAGCATGTATAAAGAGGAATTTTTATGCTAGGGTCCTTGCAAGCAGCAGATAGTCCTTAGCCAATCTTCCCCACTTTTCTTTTTCAAAAAATATCTGTCATTTGCAATCACTTTGTTGTACATATAATGGCACATTTAAGCTCCTTTACTGCCTTCTGGAGAAGAAAAAGAAAAAGTAACCCACACAAAAGAGACTCTCACTGCAAATCAGATACAAGTCCAAGCTATTTTAAAATATAAAATTAATTTTCTATTCATTCTTTTTTCTTCCTCCCTCCAATTAGCAGCTAATCTCATCCATATAGCTGCAGGCTCCAAACTGGTAAATGTTGTGATTCACTAAGAAGTAGTTGGAAGCTTTTTTTCTTATAATTACAAGATATAATTACTTTGGAGCTTTTTTAGAAACTTCTATGATTAGTAAAGCTTTTGGTAATTGTAGACATAGCATTTATATTTTTAATAAGCAGAAAACTTTTATCTTCAAATAAAAGAATTAAATCCACAAAACCCAAGCAATTTATGGCTTAGAAGCCCCTGGAGTACATTTGGGAGATGTGAAAGCAGGACTCCAGGACCACCATTTTTTTACATTGATAGGCAAGGATATTTTGGTTATTAGCATCAAACTGCAGTACATACATGCAGGAAAGGAAGATATTTCCTGTGAGAAAATAAAATAAAATTTAGAAAGACTCAAAAGGTTGGTTAAAACTCTGTATGATTCTTTGCCTTGAACTCAAAGAAGAGAAATAGAAAAAGAATCCATTTTCTCCTCCAGCAAGGAACTGAGGAGCAGCAGCAGGCTAAGGTTAAAAGAAGACCATGCTGGAGAAAAGTCTGTGTGTCAAGGGTGGACATATACTAGGGAGATAAAAAATTTTGGGGCATGGGCGCTCAGCTTTCTCCATTAGTAGTTTATTAGCATGCCCCTAGCACAGGTTTTGGCAGTGACAAGAAGCTGTGAGTACAGGCCAGCAGTTCATACAGGTCAGGACCAGCTCTTGACAGGCATCTTGCCTTCAGAAGCCCTGTCTGGTAAGGCAAGAGCCCTTACTGATGCAAACAGTTCTGCTGCAGCTGTCCTCAGTGGCAGCCAGGGTTTCCAGGAATACCCCTCCTGCTATGGCAGAGACAGTCCCAGTGCCGAGCACAGCAGCTCACAGCAGGAACAACAACAGCAGGAACAACAACACTGTGCGACACCTACGCTCTATTTCAGCATACTCTCCCCAAACCAAGGCTGACCTGATCCTAAAAGTCAATGCACTGCATCAAAGCAACAAGCAGATACAAAAGATAAAAACAGAGTTCCTCCCTAAGATAGTTAATGACTCCTCTTGGACTTTGACCTCAGATCAGTAATGAATCCACACAGCCATAAGACTTCAGGATTTGGGCTGGGTCAAGGGAAGAGATGATAAAATGCAGATCTACAGAAGATATGAGCACTGGAAGTCCGGAGCTAGGTGGTTCAGCTGAATGTACAAAAGTGCTGCAAAATATCATCTGTTGAAATAAAAAACATTGAGCACCAGTGAACAGGCAGCAATTCTAGGAGCAGCCATTCCACTTCATCACTTACCCAAAAATTATTATGTATGTTTTCTTTCTTAAGCAAGCAGAAAATTATAAAGTGGAAAACTACAAAAGAGGATAATACCATTATATTAAATTCTGCTGGCTCATAGGGCAACTTGGCAACTAACATGAGTATGTTTTTCCACAGTTACGCATCTCCTCTATAAAAATAGATGACATTCCAGAACGGAGAAATAAAGATGGCAAACTTTGACTTCAGTGTGCTTTGCATAACACAGAAAACAAAATTACAGACTCTGAAGGGAATAGAAACAATGAGAAAAACCCAAAAAGGTATTTTTGAAATTAGTTTCTCAGAAGAAACAAATGGAAAGGTAAGGAAAAAACATCTAAATATATGATCTGGTCTGTCTAGAAAGACCATGTTAATGGTCTACATTTGCATCAACCATTCGCAGAGAAATAAATGTAGATGAATAAACCAAGAATTTATTATTGTGGGGTTTGTTTTTTTTTCTCCATCTTGACACAACAGGGAACTGAAATGTTATAAAATTCTTTGCTTTCTTTCCCTCTATCTTTTTGGATAACTGTTCTTGGCAAAAGTTTCTGTGAGTTTTATGCATGATAGAGGCTGAGTGTGTCTGAAATTGATAAAGGTTCTACAGTAATGTGTACTTGCAAGACAGGTTGTCTGTGAATATATTTTAAAGCAAATCTTATCAACAAAATGTCAGTGGTGTCCTGGTGTTATTCTGTACAGCCACAGCATATTCACTGCACTGCCAGAAAGATACTCACCAGGGATTCAAACTTTAAGCAGAGACAGGGAAAATAAACATGAACATTCTACAGATTCAGATAAACAAAGTTACTTCCCTGGACATTTTAGATTTAAATAAAATTTGGAACTGAAGTTTTCATTTAGATACTGCCAGACAAGGCACAAATAAATAAGTAAATAAATACAAAAATAATAGTTAAAAAGTCTTCAGCATGCTGCTGTGTACATAAGTTGAAACTGCATAGGTTTTCTTACAAAATAAATGGAATACCTTCTTGCTTCTGCCTTATTTTATATGCATCATCTTTTCTTGTAAAAAACATTGTCTGTACAACAAAAATATGTATTTCAGCAGGGGGCAGTTGACATTTTGCTAGTAATAAGAACAGAAGAGAAGATTGTTATCTAATTTTTAAATCATTCCGGAATATCTCTGTGAGAGAGGCTGTGTCAGAATGCAGCTAAGATTAACAATTATGCTGTAGGAGGAAAAATGTGAGGACCATCACTATTTTTAGCTAATATATAACATATCAATCAATCACTACTCTGTTGCTGGGAGCGATCTTATCTCTAGACTTGTCAGTTATCCACTACATTTTATTTTAAAACTGCTTTAAGAGAAGGAATTATTAAGAAAAAATGTATTTTGCATCTTCTACTATGACTCCCTGAATGCTCTAAGCAAGTAAAAGGCTGCTGTTGATGTTTTTCATGAGGAACTTTCAGAGCATGGCTTAATATGACAAAGCAGTAGAAAACCTTTTATCTCAAGATCACCTGTTTAAAAGCAATACATTTGAAGTTACCTGAAATAAGTTGAAGGTACTCTAGCAGCTGTTTCTGAGGAAAAAAAACTACATTTTTACACATCTGCATCAATGGCAAATGACATTACAAATCCATTTTCTGGTTAACTGAAGTATCTGGATTTATTAGTCTCACTAAAACAAGAGCAGATTCTGAAGTTGAGAGAATGGATGGGCGTAAAAATAAAAGATGGACAGACATTGGAATGAAATAAAATGAACATCCAGAGATGTCTGAGACACAAGAGTGTATTGGATAGTAACTTCTCAAAATGTCTAAACAAAAGTTATATTGTGCCTGAGCTGTTCACTGTGTATCTGTCTCCTCAAGATGTCCTCTTCCAATGTCCATAAAACCATCATTCCTCCACCAATTTCAACTGAAAATCTCTACTGAATCTGTTTTCTCAGGGTTCATGGATCACAAAAATTTTACCTAAATTGTTACTTCACATAGCTCGTTTCTTAGAATATCTTCTCCAGGAGACCATTTTTGAGACATCCCCAACAAAAGATGAGGAAGGTTAGGATTGGACCTGGTCCATCATAACAGACTGTGCTAATTACAAAGCTATGGGAGGTAACTGCATTTTATTGATTTTGTGGGTAACTATGGCACTCTGAGCAAGAAGTACAGAAGTTACCCAGGCCAAAGGAGAGCAGATGTTAGCAGCTTGTCTTGTCTGATGGGAAAGATTCTGTCTTGAGTGGCTGCTCTCAGAATTATTCCTGGTTTAGTTTTGTTCCTTCATCCAACAAGTAGCAAACAAAAAGTCCATCAGCATCCCAGGAAGCAGAAGACCACTTACTGGGCAAGTGGTTCTATCAGGCAAAAGTGTAAAAAACAGAACCCTGGCTTCCAGCTTTGGGGACTGCAGTCCCTGCAGGAGACAGCATTTCAGAAATGCTCTGCTCTTCCACATTTCCTTATTGATTGGTTTGGGCATCCCAGCACTTAGTGTACTGGCAGCTGCCAATCTCACCTTGCTCTAAACTGAAATTAGCTTTGCAAATTCTGGTTTTGGAGACAGGCTCTGAGGCTGGGGCTTTTGTACACCACATGTCACAACACTCAGCTTCTTTCATTTGAGAGAGATTTAAATTGTACTCTTGTTATTCCACAATATTTTTCCCTCAAACTCACATACGCAACTTAAGACAGAAAAAATCATTTTATGATCTGTTTTAAAGGCTTTTTTTTCATCATTTGAGGTTGTCCTAGAGAAACTGCAATTCAGTGAAAAATATACAGCTATACAAAAAAATACAGAACATTAAGAATGAAGCCAGCACCATTTGAGACTATCTTTGCATATTTTGTAGCTAGATACATACTTGTCTCAGGCAAAACCTTCTAAAATTCATTAAAATCCTCATTTACTCAGAGGAACTGTTTCACTCCTAGGACATCATATAAACAAAGAAAAACACCCACACCAGATTATTTAACACACCATAGAAGAGGAATGTCTCCCAGCATGAAATGTTTCTCATCTGAGTTACCATATGCCTCCTACTCCTTATTCCATTTTTCCATCTCCTCTAGCATAAACATTTCCATCCATTAACAACCTTTCAAATTCTTTACACTTTAAATATTGTATAGCAACACATGTAAACAGAAATCTATGTTACTTTTATTGCACTCCTGGTACAAATTCATAGCACCTGACAGCAAAATCTCAGCTCAGTGTAGGAAATGCATACCTGCTCAGCTGCAAAATTTTATATGCGATAAATCCTGTCAAATGCTATATAAACCTCTGCATTAAGGTAGCAATATTATGCTAGAGCATTTCCTCTGATTTCTCTTCCTAATTTCCTTCAAAGTCTCTCTGATATTTAAAGAAAAAAAAAAAGAACTCAAATGTAGAAAGAAACTGAATTAACTACCTACTATCTTAAATGCAAAACAAGAGCAGCCACAGAACATTCCTGGGCTTGACAGGCTGGAGCGTAGCCAATAAAATGAATGAAGTCCCATTAAAGTCAATGTGCCTGAATCCTTCTCACTACCTAAGCAATGGAGAGAAAATAGGCAAACTGCTGTTTCAGAAGCCTGTTAAGGAGGCACTAAAAACCGAATCTGTGTCAAGAGTACAGAGTGCATGGCGTGTGTTTTTTTTTTTTGAAAGGACAGTTAGTTTTTACAAGATTTATTTTTCAAATAAATATTTTTTGTATTCTTTTTCTCAAGGATCAAAACCAATCCACCGCAAACCCTAAACTTTTACTTCTGAGATGTTAACTCCCAACACAGTGCAACTGATCCAGAAATTGTCTTTTGTGCTAGTTCAGCATCAAGCAGCATTTCCTGTGACAAGGCAGTCAGTGTAAGGCATGGGTGGACCTTAGAGAATAAGCTCTCCATCACTGGTTTCTGAAGATGAGGCTATCTGGTTCACATCAAATGAGCCATCATGCAGAAATCTGTCTACACAGGGACAAAGAGCCTTAAAGTTAGCACCTCTCATCAGAGAGAGAAGCTTAATGTTGTGACAAAAAGGCAGTTTAACAAGAAAGCAAAATTTGATACATTTTCAGAAAGCAAAATATTTTGACTTTTTCAAGTGAATGATTGTTCTGACATTTTTGAGACAGTGTTTTGTGTGAAATCATTCACTGTGTTTATTTAATCACAATAAATTTACATGCAAAAATAGAGTGAAAAAACTCTTTCTTCTAAATTCAAATTCACTTCAGGTTGATATCTCAAGATCGTGCTCAGATTTGATCCTAAAATATTTAGAAATCTGTGTCATCTCACAAGCCTAATGTTCTGAAAGTGTAAAGGGTGTGATTTTTTTTTCTTCGTAATGCTAAAAATAAACTTTGGATTTCATCTCTGAATTAGTCATTAAAAGCTCTGCATAAGTGTTGGCATTCGTATTGAAATGTGCAGTGTAAAACTCTACATGTTTCTATTGACCTTGTCAATAATACTGATGAATAACTAAAAAAAAAATAAAAAAATAAAAATAAAAAAACAACCACACAACCCAAAATCCCACAAACTTATTCTTTAAAAACCCAAACAAACAAACAGACAAACCAAAAACCCAAACCAACAAAACTTTGAATATTTCTACTAAATTGGTAATTCATAGAAGATGAATATTTTTATAAAGCTTTTGGTTTCCTAGTTTATAAATGAGTATAATTAAAGTCCAGATTATAAACAATAATTGGATCTATGAACCTGAAATTTCCATTAAATTATGATTCACAGTTCCTTAAAACACTTCCACCATGATTTAGACTTGTTTTCAGTTTCTGCAAGTCCCCAGAGAATTTTTACCAACTAGCATAATAAAGTGTTCATGAAAATATAAATTAAAAAATCTTAAAGAGGAAAGTCTCACTTACTCAGAGATCAGAAAGTAAGCATCAGACGTTTTTCACTGTCTAAAATAAAGTACGGAGATCCTGAATATTTCAACTGCTGTTTTCAGCAGGATTTCTCAGTTTTGAACAGCTTTTATACTGAAGTAGCTCTAGTCCTATCCTGTGTTAAATACAGCAGCACAAAACAGTGGTACATTTTCTCTTGAGCCTGCAGTATAAGCAGAAACACAGAAATGGAACTCAAAACCAATCACTATAGAGTGTCATAAAATCGTTTATTGAAAATTAGGGGCAAGAAGAAGAAGTGGCAAAGTCAGGAAAAGTGACAAATAGGGAAAGATGTGTCATTGCAAATGGCAGTGAAGACCTGCACCCTGGTATCACGCCCAGCACCACTGCTGAACCATTTGGCCACCACAGACAACAAAGAATTTGAGCCAGAAGAACCCCTGGATAAATCAAGGAGATTTGGGCCTTCTTGACAACATTGAGTTAAGGTGAGTCAACTTTAGTGTGATTTCAATTAATAAAAAGTGAGTAGTTGCTGAGTTCTAGTATTCTGTAAATCACATGGAGTTTCTTGGCATAACTTTTCATAGGATTTCCCTCCATGAAGTATATGTGCCAATGGTGGATGTGTATCATACTCACAGGACACATGCTGCAGAGTGAATCTCCACCTGCACTGTGGGCTTTGCAAAGCCCAAATGCAATGTCTCAGTGGATATCTGTTGTAAAATTGATTGACCTGGATCATACTTTGTCCACAACATTCAGGATGTGTGGAAGATATCAGGTTTCAGTAGTATTTTTACTGATCAGGCAAAATTTTTTTCATCATCTTCTTTTAATATGCTCTGAATATGATATTATATATATATCAGTGCAATCCTAGACATATGAGTCCCATTATTATTTTCTAAGATGTAGAATAACAAGACGGTAGTCATAACTGATAATTTGTGTCGTACATTGTTTTAAATATTATATATAAAATATCTATAACTGTATCTGTAAATATATATAATAATAAATGTATATGGTATTTAATAAGCTGTTCATATTTATTTATTATTTACTGTCTGTATGATGTGCTTAAACACATTTTTTTACATTTATTTACTATTTATTTACATTTATCCCTTTTAAATTTTGAAACAATTTGAAAAATTTTGGAATTAAGTATGTCCCACTCTGATTTAAACAAATGCCATATTTCTGCGCCTGTATTCCTCTCATTCACTCTGGTGCAACTGAAGGTTAAGAATTAATGAAATCACCCCTAATGGGAATCCAGTATGAAATCAGAATAAACGCCCCTGGTTATAAACATTAAAAAAAGAAAAGAAAAGAGTATTCAACTCACTGTCACAACTTTTGTTCCATGGCAAAGTTGCATCTATAAAGTCAAGATACAGCTCAGGTTCAAGGCATGCAAATATGTGTACCATTATATGTAAGGGTGCTATTTGCCTGCTCTTAGGTTACAGTCTGTTGCTGCTGCAGGAAACAGCTAGTGGCCAGCCAATGGAATTGTCTTTTGAGTATCAGGGATTCTATGAACTATTCACCACCTAGTTGAAACCCCTGACAACTAGAAAATAAATTATTAATATGCCTAAAAGTACATATCTAATGCCATCTGAGATATCCTTGGATATGCAACATCATCACAAACCTGGCAGATATGGCACAGGGCTGATATGAGATCCTCATCATCCTGAAAAGGACCTAGGGGCTTTCTCAGATACATGATGTTACCTCAAAAGTTGAAAGCAGTTGTGTTTAACTAACTGTAGCATACTTCTACAGTAGAGATAAATCATAACCACATCTCAATTTCAACATGAATCCCTGTGAAATTTTCTGCCTGTAAGCACCTCAAATCTTTGGTTAGATTTTAAGTAATTAGTTTGCTACATAGCTGGACTACAAGAAAATATGGTTGGTTTAAAAATAAAATATGTCCTTTCTGTGTTTACATTTACATGTCTCAGTGTAAGTTCATATTTGTTTTCATCATTTTGAATGACTGAGACTTCAACCATTCTATCTAAAAGTTTAAACTTAATTATCAATCCTAGACATGCTAAAGTAAATCTTTTTGGCTCCTCTACGCAAAGTCCATGCAAAAATTTAAAACCTTTATCACTTACTTTTACTGTGGAGAAAGACTAAAATCTATCTGGTTCATCATGTACCAAATAATCCTAATCTTGTAAGAATGTTTCCATTCTTTGTGGATGAGGACAGAAAGAAAAGCATACGCTTGGACGAAATTAACTTCTAAAGCAGGGCTAGTAAACATAGAGAGCACCTCTGGAGAGGTGTACCCCTTTGGAAAGATTCTAGTTCAAGGTAGTGTTCTATTTTATTCAATATTTATTGTATTATATTCAGTTATATTTCTTGTATTATATTCAATATTTCTTGTATTCTCCTTTAGGAACGAAATAAGTTAATGGCTCTTTTTTCCTAGACACAAGTTTCTCCCAGGATTTGATAGGTAGACCAAATACTATATTTTGCATGCATATTTCAAAGATGACTCTCCTGCGACATTTCTTTTTTGACTTAAAGCATTCCAAATATCAATGAAGAAAACAGAAAAATGAATGGCTCTTCCATTCCAAAGCTTCTCTCTTTGAAGTTATAAGAAAATATTGATAACATTCCACACAGTAATGAACTATTTCTTTTGTTGCCCATTCTATCACAGCTATGCTCTGCTCAGTGGATAGTGGCATCCATTTCAGTCAATGGATAGAGATTTAGGTGTGAGCTGAACGTCCAGCAGTCCAGCATAGGCAAGAGGAATTACCTTCTGGAGGGGTACCTCTCTCTTCATATGAGTAACAAGTGGCTTAGATTTTTAATCATTAGCCTGCTGAAATACAGATTCAACTCTTACTATTTATCCTGATTAACCTAGGGTAAGATTGAGATTTTAATAGTAGTAATATCTAGCTACCACACAAATATGAGTTTTCTCTTCCTAGAATTTCTCAGATTTGAAGATTACATTAAATATTAAAAGGGGGATGACTCAGAATCAGAGAATCCTTTGGATTGAAAGGGACTTTCAAAGAACATGTAGTCCAAGATCCCTAAAATGAGCACATTTTCAGCTAGATCGGATTAAACAGAGCCCTGTCCAACTTGACCTTGACTGTTCCCCAGGATGAGATGTCTACCAGCTCTCTGGGTAACCTGTTTCAGTGTCTCACCACCCTTGTAATGAAGAAAAATATTCTTTATATCTAGTCTGAATCTACCCTCTTATAGTTTAGAGTCATTAACCCCATGTCTTATCACTACAGGCTCTATGAAAAAGTCTCCATCTTTCTTATAAACCCTTCTAAGTATTAAAAGGCTGTGACAAGGTGTCCCCATACCATTTTCTTCTGCAATCTCATATTAAGCATGAGACGAATAAATAACAATGCTTTTAATTTCAGTAGTCCAGCCTTCTGCGTCATACAGGACATTTACTGTAGCTTTGCCTGTGGAAAGTGTCAAAATCTGTTAAATGTCTGACAACGTCCTATTTTCTGTCTGAGTAAGATTTTGAACCAAGAGTAACAATTGTCACTGAAAATATCTCTCTGCATTTGGAGAAAGCCTTTCAGAGATTAATAGCTTGTCACAAAAAGCTCACTCTGGCAACACTGATCTATAAAATCAGATGTTCCAACCTAGGGCACATTTCACGCTCAATATCAAATTTATATGCATACCTGACAGGCCCATGTAACAGTATGGAAAATATCTATATTTTAGAAGAATCTATGAAGGATGAGAAATTAGTTATCGTAGTGGGTTGACCTTGACTGGACATCAGGTGTACTTCGAAGCTGCTCCATCTCTCCACTCCTCAGCTGGACATGGGAGAGAAATATAACAAAAGGCTCATGGGTCAAGATAATGCCAGGGAAATATCATTCATCCATTACCATCATGGGCAAAACAGTCTCAACTTGGGGTAAAATAGCTTCATTTATTGCCAGTCAAATTAGAGTTAAATAATGATAAATAAAACCAAATCTTAAAAACACCTTTCCCCCAACCCTGCCTTCTCGCTGGGTTTAACTTCACTCCCAAATTCTCTCCATCCTCCCCACCAGCAGTGCAGAGGTATAGGGAAGGGGGGTCAATTCATCACACATTTCCTCTGCTGTTCTTTTCTCCTGAGGTGGGGGACTCCTCACATTCTTCCCCTGCTCCAGCGTGGGGTCCCTCACGCAGAAGACAGCCCTTTATGAACTTCTCCAAAATAAGCCCTTCCTAGAGGCTGCAGTTCTTTAATTACTGCATCATGGGTCCCTTCCATGGGGTGCAGACCTGCAGAAACAGGCTACTCCAGTGTGAGTCCCCTGCCGAGTCACAAGTCCTGTCAGCAAACTCTTCCAGCTTGGGCTCCTCTTCCCACTGGTCCACAGGTCCTGCCAGAAGCCTGCTCCAGCACAGGCTTCCCATCAGATCACAGCCTTCTTCAGGCATCCACCTGCTTTGGCATGGAGTCCTCTGTGAGCTGTAAGGGGACATCCTGCCTCACCATGGTCTGCACCTGGGGCTGCAGGGGAATCTCTGCCCCAGCACCCAGAACACCTCCTCTCTCTCCTGATTCACTGACCTTGGTATCTGCAAAACTCCTTCTCTCACATATTCTCACTCTTCTTTTCTCTGGCTGCAATTGCTGTTGCGCAGGTTTTTCCCTACTTATATCTGGGGCCTGACCTTGGCCAGCAGCTGGTTTGTCTTTGAACTGGCTGGTGTTGGGTCTGTTGGACATAGAGGAAATTTCTAGCAGTTTCTTAAAGAAGCCACACTCAGAGTCTCCCTGCTCATAAAGCCTTGCCTCTCAAATTCAGTATAGTTTTAGATTAATTTAACTAAATTATGGTAATTGTAGTCAGTTTGTCTTTAGAAATTTGGTATAAACTAGACAGACAGGCTCTTCCAGAGAATAGTCTATCTTTCTTTTATATATTTATCATAGGAAAAGGTGAATTGTCCCCTGAAATCATTCAGTGTTGGTTTCAGAGAAAGCCTAAACTAATTTAGGTTAGGAGATTTACATTCTAGAAGCCTAAAGTAATACTGGATTAATCTCACTCTATTTGACATGTTTGGCATGAAAATGAACATATTCATCAAGTACTATTACAAATTAAATTTTTATCTAACAAGGTCATTAACCTTAGTGCTATTGGTTTTTCCTTCTAAGGAAAATACTAATGCCAAGTTTTAGAAAATGATACAGATATTTATGCCACTATTTAACTCTCCCCATTCCAAGTTACACTGCTTTGCATTTTGACTCAATGACTGACCTGATTTGAATTTTTTCATGATGCATTATCTGTTTTATCCAAAAGCTGATTGTGATGCAGCTACACAAAGGTAAGCACAAATAAATTTTTTGAGTTCTTAATTCAAAAAAGAAGAGTTTTATATTTATTATAAAAACAAATTTCCTAGTGGACTAAGAATCGGGGAGTGGAATTGCTGATTCCAACAGAGACGGCATGTTTAACAAGGATGTCTTTAACAATTAAATCTAATGAATGGGAACAGATTGTCCTTCTGTAACTTTTGATTCCCGTTATTCTGATTTAATGCTGTAGTATCTGAAAGGGCCAAAACTACTGATCACTAACGCACTTTTGTCATGTACATGCTGACAAGTTCCTCTGTGGTGCAAATGCCTATTGCTTTGTCATCACCCATCAGTCCTGTCTTTTGACTGGAGCTGTTACTTAGTCATTACCTGCTACAGAATATTTCTTAATGAAAAAAGTCAAAGAGTCTTCTGAAAACTTTTAATAGCCTGCTTTGTAGAGATAACTGTTGGGAAGTGTTGTCATCTACTTTCCATCTACTCTTAAAACACTGTCTTTCTAAATTACTTTTGCTATTTGTGTGACTGCAGATCCTTTCTCAGGCCCAAGTCATATCACATGTCATCAAACTTGGTTTATTATATAAATAAAGCATACAGACTACTGCAGACTACATCTTATGCTTTTTCACTTTTCTATACAGAGTATCCAGTACTTTTAATGATATCCTTAGAGAGCTAGTCAAAGAGATTGGGGGTAGAATTGTGCTAGTGACTGTAGGTTCAGCTGAAGCTCAGAAAGCGTACAGGGTAGGATTTGTGGTATTTTGTTTGCTGGTCCTCACTCAAAAATTCTCTCTTCAGAGTAATGAGGTGAGCATCAAATTCTGCCTTGCATTTGACAGACATGAAAAAATTCTCCCTTGGGCTGAAAAATAGAATAAAAAGAGTCAAAAGAAATGGTAATATAACAAACATATTTGTAATCATTGAGTCATCCTGATCATATCTGTAAGGCAGAATGAAAATAGAATAAAGGATTGTAAAAAATAATTTATATTTCTCACTTTATTCAATTTGATTAAGCTTGTTCCATGTAGGTGGTGTTACTAAAATTCCACAGTGTTCCACTACTTTTATGTGCATACATTTTATCTTTTTCCTTTACTGGATCATGGCCACAGAGAAAGAATTAAAAAACAAATACAAAATAATTGTATGTTTATAGTGTGTGCATATACAGGGGAATCTACTAAATTATGAACATAGTGCTGTCTCAGAACATCTGACTACCATATAAAATACCTAATGGGACCTATAGCAAAAATTTATACGGTTTGACAACAGTAATTATTTATGTCTCTGGAGAAGGAGCAATATATCTGAACCTAAACACAAATACAAATCTAAAAGCCTATTTTTGAAGAATTTGAGGGAATATCTGTGCCTTAATACAGAGTTCAATATCCAGCCTCAGTATTGAAAAATGTAAATTTAGCACATTATGGACATTGAATTACCAAAAATCATAATCAAGTATCAACTTGTTTACATATTATCAGATATTTAATTAGCTCAGATACACAATGGATTTGATGGACAAAACACTGTGGATACACTGTGTCAATAGCAGTAGAATAAGCAACTATGACTAACATCTTTCAACAAGCTGTTTATATCTACCAAAGTAATTTTACAAAGGAGAAATAAAGATATTTCAAAAGGTTTCTTCTTCAGTCTGATTGTCTTCTGCTTTGAAAGTAAACACATTATGATTGTGTAGCATCTGGAGTCCATTATATTTTAATTATATTTTATACAAGTGATGCTTCCCCTTAAAAAAGTACTTGATAGCTCACTCTCTCTCATTTATTCTGCATTGATCATTGCAGATTTGGCTTTTTTTCATTTTCAGACTCAATTAAATAATATCAGTAGAGAAAGATGATAAAAGAGGCAATGAGAAGTCTCAGAGACTCAATTTAACATTATGATTACATTATGTATTATTCACTAAAACAAATTCTGCAGAAACATAGTAAACAGCAAAGTCACTTGGAAACTGCTAGAAGCAAGGCTCAAAAGGCTCTGGGCAAACATTCAGCCATGGTGGAGACAGAAAGTACAATACAGAATTTCCAGTTAGCCATTGCAAAATACTGCCAAAGGAAGTGGGAGGTTCTAATTTCTCCAAGTTTTCTTATGCATTCTGGAAAACTTATAATAAAAATATCATTCAGTCTAAGCTTTTGAATGGTCTACATTGGTGCTGTATTTATGAAATTACAATTGCACAATCATTTAAAATAACTATAGAGAGAAACTTTATGGGTTATCCTCACTATGGAATAAAAGCATAAAGATAGGGAAAAAAAAGATCACTATAAAACAAATACTTCTGAAAGGACCTACATTTAGTAGTGTAGATTGAATACCACCACTAGCTACAATAGAAGGAATAGTTGGCAATTGAATAAAACTTAGGTTAACTACACAGCCTCCTGCAATCTTTAATAATAGCATAGCTAGGTTTCCTGTACTCCTGTGATCTACTTTTTGTTTTAACAGCAGAAGGCTTCAAAAATCTCCTTGAACCCAGCACTGATATTTAGATATTTCCACCTCAGTATGTAATCTGAAAGGTCTACAGTTTTGTCTGATTTTGATGAAACTTGCTAAGTTTTTCTGGTCTGAATGGAAGTCTCCTGGATGCACACTGATGTAGAAGGACAAGGTCCTCTACATGTTCTAAAACTTCATTGCAATTTGGGTGCTTTTTCACTAAATACCTGCACCTATGTGATGCACAGTTTCTAAAGTTAATGAACAAACTTGCCTTCCCTAGCTTCTATGGCAGTGCTGAGAGAATCTGTTTCCTCCTCCTTGCAGGAAGTTGACAAACAAAACTGGAAAAAAAAAAAGTGAAGTGAAACAGTGGGTTTTCTCCCCTGACCAGTCACATTGTATATTCTTCAGGAAGGATGTTCCATATCCAGGTGGGAAATGGGAATTGTGGTTTTAAACTCTCATCTCAAGTGCAGAAATGAACAATGGTTCACATTTCTTGGCAATGAGCTCCACCTTTAACCAACCTAGTAGCAAAATCATACTGTCTGGCTTAGAAAAAAGTGTACCACACAAGGAGAAAGTTCCAGACTTTTCCTGGTGCTTTTATTCTCTTATACACAGATTTAGAGAGTCTCCTCTGAACATTGCTTTTCTGCCCTGACCCTTCAGTAGCATTGATCCATAGTCAGAGAGCCCATAGGGACAAAGGACTAGTATACTTGGTCTTACAATTTTAGTATATTTCCAATATCACTACAACTCCCTAAAAACAGTCATAATACACTGGGAAAATGAAATAACAGAGCACAAAAGTAATTTTTAAGACACCTTAAAATATTTTCTTCTATTTTGTATACTTATCTATCTACTCAAGTGTCACCACAAACAGTAGTTCCTCTCAAATTTGAAGAGGAGTCATGTGTGTAACTCCCTGCTGCAAGGGACAGAGGCACTCATTTGTCAACCCAATCAAATATCTGAAGGGTTTTGCCTGCCTGGGTTCATTCCTTTGTCTATTATACCCTACTCCTATCCCATGTGAACACAAAGGATACTGACAAAGAAAAAGTGGACAGTATCAAAAGATACTACCAGAGCTCTGGGGCTAGTAGTCAAGGGTCTGAAGACTCAAGTGGTGTTTTCTTCAATCCTGACACCAACAATAAAGGGTATCAGAAGAGCATGAATAGGACAGATCTGTCCATAAGGTTTTGGGTTCTACCATCTTCAGGGATTTAAACTAAAAATGATGGAAAAGAGACAGAGTAATCAGCAGTCCTGTGAGGGAGTGACAGACAGGATCCCTGAGAAAAAGTCATTGGTGATATGAGAAGAAGAAGGGATTACAAAATCAACAAAATGGGTGGTGATCAGTGGCACAGAGCCTACTGGGAAGCCAGTAACTAGTGGTGTATCCAGAGGCTAATAGTGGGTGAAATCCTGTTGAAGCATCTTCATTAAGGGTGGGGATGGGAAGGCAGAATGTACCCTCATCACGTGTGCTAATGACCCAAAACTGGGAGGAGTCAATAATTTACCAAAGGACTGTGCTGCCATCCAGAGGGATGAGAGTGGCGTGGTTCCAAGAGGGTTC
>WAAE01029946.1:0-14832 GCA_013400495.1 Nicator chloris | reverse complement strand
TCTCACAAAACAGCAAACACTGAAACCATCAGAAATTGGTGCACTAGCCGGGAAACACAAAATTAGGGAACATAAAACCACAACATGAGTTAGTGTTTCCGCCCAGTTCGAATTTCAAACCTGAGACACTTGGTTGGAAACACAGAGGATTGTGCTCTTCACTGTGCTGCAATGCTGCTGTTGAGGTTACATGAGGGTTTGGTAAGCATAAGACTTGTCTGAATATCTTTCAGCAGTCTCTAGCTCTAGTAAGACAAAGTAAGTTTAGAGTAACTTTCCACCATTATATTGGAAGCAGGCTCTCTCTTGTGTGTTTTATTAAAATAATTTGCAACCAAAATTAACTTCACTGACAGAACTGCATTGCCACTTTGCTCATGCCTTCTCTTGTCAGCCCTTGTTTTTCTTCACACTACTGGAACACATTTCTTATGTTTTTTCAACAGTTTGAGTGTTTATGAGATGAGACATACTTCAGATTTTAAGTGGAAGATTAGTTAATTACAGATATTTTGCTTTTGGAAAAAAAAATTGCTTTTTAATCTCTTTTTATGTCCAGGTTTTAGACCTTCATCTCTTGTAATCGATTGAATAAGGCTGCCACTTTAGTTCAACTAAGGATCCCCAAGGATACCAGTTATTTCAATGTTTAGGCATTAAAATCACTAACATTCTCTCAAAGTATCCACTTTAAAGTCTTTGGCAAAACTCTCTTGTTTTTCCACAAAATGAAGCAGTTTTGCCTTACTTTTTAAAGTTAGATGTTCCCTGTCCCAAATTATGGCTTTTACAAATAACGTTTCTTTTCTGGAACTGTGTCTAGTGCAAGTAAAAGGCAAAGAAGAGACAGAGTGATCCCTCGAATTACATCATTAGCACCGTCAGAGTGTTTACCTGGAAGGTAGGCACAGACCTGGGTACAATCTTGATCTGCATGGAGAACTGGCAGCTATGACTGCACTTGGCAATTCCAGGATATATACCACACCCCTGGCAGCAAGAGAAGCAGCTATTTCCCACTTCTAACTCCTTCCCTTACAGCCCAGTAAGTCAACATACTTAATAGGGACAGGAACACTTTCATTCATACTTGGCTCTTAGTCTCTTAATTTATCACTAAGTATATTTTTCACTAGGTTATAGGGGTTCAAGTGTCTCCTGCTCTCTTCTTTAATGATTTTCTCTTGTGCACAGATACGGAAATATGGTGAAACAGAGAGCATTTTGCCTAATAAAGTGCCCATAGACCTCGTAGTCTTGGGAAGCTGCTTGGGTTGCCCTGTAGCCTGTGGTTAACACATTTATTTGAGAAACTGAAACCACCTTGAAATTCCTGCTTCAGCTCAGGTAAAGGATTGATCTGTACTTTGCTGGATGCCCCCATGATCTGTGCTCCTCAAGTACTTCTGTGAGGAGGGCTCTCAATCTCTCAATTCTCTGCTGTGTTAAAAGTCACTGAAAATTACAGGCTTCAAATTTCTTCAGGAAGTTAGGAAATGTTTTGGATGTCATGTTGCTCATCATAAGCAAAACCTTTGGGACCCAAAACAGAGTATCAATAAAAAAGACTTTTTATGTTCCACATTCTCCAATAAAAACGAGGTAATATCTGCTTTGGAAAGAAGGATTCAGGGGAGTAACCTGAGACCCTTTGCTCAGGAGTACAGAGACACACTGCTATTTGGTGAGGTCCAATTTAAGCTTCCAGAGCAGTCTCATTGCTGCAGCAGTTCCCAGTGTGAAAAAGCTTCCTGACAGAGGACAGGTGAAGCCACAAGAATAACCATCTGCTGTCTCTCCACAAGCCAGTTCACAAATTCTTTGGGGATCCTGGACTCCTTGAAGGTGCACTACACTCCTCCTGACCTGGGGAGAGCCTCAGTGGAATATATTTGACTCATGCCTGCACTAAATTTCTCTCTGTTGCTTTCACTGTATGATTTTGTCTCAAATGTAATTAATGAGAAAATGACCTATGCTCCTTCTCCCTTGTGTATGTCTTGAATAATATCAAGGCTTATTTCCTTTAGCAAATAACTTTACAGAGGGAGTCCAACTTCCTTGTTTTCCAGATTAACTCAGGTTAATTAATAACAAATTCTTAGTCATTAAGCTAAGGATAATTCCTTAGGGAAAACCCCTTTTTTTTTTTCATCTCATTCTTTTATCATTGTCCAAAGAGAATTTTCATTTTATAATGACAAACCTGAGACAATTCTGTTTTGATTAAAACCAAAAAGTCTTGTCATTCTTATTTTCATGCTTCTGCCATTCCTGCGAAGCTCTGCAGGTAGCAAAACCCACCCCTAATCAGTCTCAGTCCTGACAACCTGAAATTTGTCCCTTTCACCTCCCCCTTCTCTGTTTCCACAGACTGAGGACTACTTGTATCTGGCTTTTTGGAGCAACCTGTGAGTCAGGCATTGAAAGACCTGAATCTATATCCTCTATTCAGAAACAACCAGTTATGGGAACCAGAACATTTACTTTCAAAACATATATTTTGCATTACAGTACTTTTGGAGGACCACAGTCAAGGAATACTTGTAGAATGCTTCAAGTAGAAGTGTCCCTTGTTGTTTATTTGTGATTTCACTTCAATAAATTGTGACATTTTGGCAGCGACTGATGATCTAGGTATTTAACCTGTCTAGATATAACACAGACAAGGTCATATTAATCAGCAAGTTAAACAGTGAATTTGGCATACTAGAGGAGCTGCAAAAATATTAATGACTAAAAGATGCCAGTCTCAGTTCAAGTAACTCCAGTTCCAGGGATATGTGTACATGTGGTGGGTAAAACTGTGTTTGTGAAGGAGGATCATAAATCTTATGCTAAAGCAGTCTGCTTCCACCACAGTATACCTTAATGTTCGTGTGACACAGAATCCTGTTCCTAATGACTCTATCCACAGAAAAAATTCAATCACTTTGTGTTGATTGCTTGCTCCAGATACCAAAACTCCCTTTAAAAGAGGCAGTTAAAGCTTTCGACTTTTGTGTTTCCTGTCAAGGCGCTGAGGGAGGTGAGTGAGGTTTGGGACTGCAAATACTTTCAACTGTCTCAAAGCTTGTTACATAGGAAGTGAGGCAATTCACGGGGCAGAATACTTTGTACTTCTGGCAGCAACATCTTTCCTTGTTTAAAGCTGCCTTGTTTGCAGAAGGGCCACGCATGGGTGTACATGAAAGCAGCTAAAGCTGCTGTTCGCAAGGTTCCCTAAATACATTAACCTTGCCTTGGAATGGGGCAGGGATTTACTTTAGTGGTTACAGCAGGAGCAATGACATTCTTGAATTGAACTCTTGCTTACATCAATATTTAACTTTGAGGAAGGCTAGAATTCAGAGAGATATTGGGTTTTCCCCCTTGTTTTAATTGGTATCATCCTCCTCTCCCAAGATACTTGAAGGTTGTAACGAGAAATATTTAGATCCCTCTTTCCATATTCATTGAATATACTGATATTATATTTTATTAAAGAGTCTCAAATAGCTTACATCCTCTTCTTAATAACCCTATGCATTACAAGCTTCTGTTTCCTCAAGCTACAGACAAATCCTATTACAGGGAGTAGATTAAACTGGGCCTTGACAGATCTTTGCAATTCACTGACAAAAAAGGACAAGTTGTCTTACTAATAAGACGACATCATGATCACACTAATGTTATGCGTCTCAGTGCTCTCAGATGCAAAAACTTTTATGCAAACCCCTTCCAGCAGGCACATTACCCAAATAAAACCCAAGCAATTTTCTTCTAACAATAAGCTAAACTCTCTAGTAGAAAGAATTACTTCAGTTTCATATTGCACACGAAGGAGCCATCAGTCAACAGCTGCATGCTTGATCATGCCCTCTGGCTCCACATCCACAAGGGACCAGATTTTCTTTTGCCACTATGAATAATGTGTGTACTTTTGTGTACAAACATGAGCCCTGAACAGAGGGCAGAGACAGGGCTGAAGAGAGAGAGCACAAAGAAGCATTTTGTTCTATTTTCTCTTAGGCCCCACAGTGTAGCAGAGGATAGACCTCTGGTGATGAATACAAGGGAAGAGACTCACAGTGCACAGAAAAAATAGTTGTACATTTTAAAATGCTCTGAGCTATCTATTAATACCTAATTCACAAGGATTTTAATCAACACCTCTTTTAATCAACAGAAACTAACCTGAGAGATTGGGTGCTTGCATTCAGATTTTAAAAGTGGCCATGTGATTTCTTCAAATTATTTTGATATGTGCAAGGATAAAGGAAACTGGTGACATCATCAAGAGAGCAACTGACCAGCTTTCAGGGCAGCAGTCTGAGAAGAACCTCTTGCAGCAATTCTGTTATCCAGGATTTCACACTCCTGGAGAATACCCATGACAATTAGTAATCTTTGATTCCTTGGACATCACTGCAGAAAAGTTAATAAAACCATAAATAGGATATGCTTCTGAGATTCTGCTCGGACTTTCTTCATGTTGCTGTTAACTGAAGAGGGCATAAAATTCACATGGAGTTATTTCAGGCAGGGATTATGACTGGATGGAAATTAGGGGCACAGTAATGAACCTTCTCCATCAATATAAGCCTCTTCCTTTGGAAAGATTTGAGATAAGTTATAAGTCTCAGGTACTTTTTCCATGCAGCCCCAGGATACCCAAGAAATCTCATCTCTCCAGGCAGTCTGAATGTGCAGCTGAAAGAAGAATCTATTCCTTATTGAGCAACAAGTTAAAAATCTCTATTAACTTATCTACTGCTGTATCTTTACCTTTCTAGAGTTATAAAATGGTACAGTGGTCATAACACTTTCTTTACAGACTACAGTGTAGACTGTGCAATGAAGACAGGTAGAATAGAATGGCTTCAGGATAAATATGAGAGAGAAAAAACATACATTAAAAACATAACATACATTAAAAAAATAACTTTTTATCATGTTCAACAGTTACATCTGAGTCTCCACACAGGAGTATAGATCCATTTTTTCTATTCCTTTTGATAGTTATTTACTTTTGTTTTGCAACAGACTGGTAGAAAAATTATCATTTTCAAGTGCTAGTTCAATAAAATTTGGGCCAGATATTTAAAATTTGAAACATATATATACAGCAGTATAGGATCCTGTTGCCAGATTCATTTAGTTGTATTCAACCGCATCATGTTTAGCCAATTTTATTTATGTTTACTTTTTAAGACTGGCAGTATCTTAGGTTTGCTATTCTCCCCATCATGGTAATCATCCTTGAGTACCATTGACTTGAGTTCTGTCCAATATTTTTCGTCCACGATCTTTCTGTAGACTTTAAATAAAACATCATATAAAAAAGTCAGGAATTCAAAGTCATGGTTCCCATGGAAACATTAAGTCTCTCACGTTGCATTGTACATGCACTAAAAATAAACATGCAATAAAGTACTGTATTTTGTGTGTCAAGGGGAGCAAGTGAATGAGGCCAAGGGTAAGGTCCTGAATGTGGGCCAGGGCAATCCCAAATACAGGCTGGGCCTAGAACGGGTTGAGAGTAGTTCTGAGGAGAAGGACTTGGGTTGTTGGTTAATGAGAAGCTCACCATGAGCTGGCAAGGAGAGCTTGCAGCCCAGAAAGACAGTCCTGGACTGTATCTTGGGCTGCATCAAAACAAGTGTGAAAGGAGGTGATTTTCCCACTCTACTCTGCCCTCCTTGGACCTCACATGGAGTGCTGCATCCATCTCTGAGGCTCACAACACTAGAAAGACATGGACCTGTTGGAGCAGACCTAGAGGAGGGCTATAAAGATGATCTGAAGATGAAGCATGTCTCCTTTGAAGACAGACTGAAAGAGTTGGGATTGCTTAGCCTGGAGAAGAGATGGCTTTGGGGAGACTTTACAGCAGCCTTCCAGTAGCTACAAGAGAGCTGAAGGACAATTTACAGGGGCATGTAGTGACAGGATAAGGAATAATGGCGTCAAACTGAAAAAGAGTAGGTTTAGCTTAGATATTAGGAAGAAATTCTTTCCTGTGAGAGTGGTGAGGCAATGGAAAAGGTTGCCCAGGGAAGTTGTGGATACTCCATCCCTGGAAGTGTTCAAGGCTAGGTTGGATGGAACTTTGGGAAGTTGATGTGGTGGGAGGTATCCCTGCACATGTCAAGGGTGTTGTAACTAGATGATCCCTAAGATCTCTTCCAACTAAAACCACTCTATGATTCTGTGAAGTGACTGCAGCTTTCATTTTACTTGCCTAGGTTTTACAGATTGAAGTTCCCAGTCCCAATATTGCAGAAATGTGATTTTACACTGACACAGATCTATAACTTGCAGCATCTATTTACAGCAAGTACACACAATCTGCCGGATGGGCAGCACTGATTTACACCAGCTGAGCCTGGGACCATCTGCGTGTGAACATTTGGGGGTGTGCTGAGTCTGCAAAGGGGTAGGGACAGCACGTTCCTGTGCAGCACACAGGCATTCTGGGGAGTTCCCTTACAGCTTCAGCAGTGCCAGAAAGAGGGGGCAGAGGCACTGCAGACCTTACCCAACCTGTCATTGGTATATCATCACAAATACCAACAGGAGCAGCGATACGTTGATAGCCAAACCTGCTTTTCCCGACAATTTGCAGGCCCTTGGCAGTTTGAATGTATTTCTAAAAAGAAATATATATTTAAAAAGTAACTATAAATTCCATGCAAATCAAGGCCTACAGTGTTTGGAAGTACAAAATAAGGAATAGCAGGATAAGCAAAGATCTCCCCTCCATATTGGGAAAGGAAGAAATGTTTTATATATACTTCTTGTCTTCAAAGGGACTTAAATACAATCAAAAACCTGTGGGCACACAGAAAGATTCAGAGATTTTTCTCTCCAGAGATTGTAGAAACCAGAATCCAGAGTACATAAGTAGTTCCAGTATTTCTTTTATATGCAAGGCATGTAACCTTTTCTATGAAGGTATCCTCAAAATCATGTGGGTATTTGATGTTCAGTCACTGAGACACAATTTCCTTTTATCTCCAGAACATGTTTGTACATGTTTGGTGTCCTTCATCTTAGACCATCTCATCTTTAAAGGAGATGTTGTTTTCTCATGCGCTGAAGATGCAGCCTGAAATACCACATGGCTCTAACTCATGACAACTCTCCGAGATGCTGTAGTGCTACTAATGCATCCCGTAAACCACACTAATACATTTTTGTTCAACCTGCAGTTACTAAATAAATATTATCCCTTGCCTAGCTCCATTTAAAATACATGAATATCTGAAGATTAACTGGGGCATGAGGTGAGTGTAGCTTAAAAATAAACAACTCTTTGTGTTTGAGGTTGGGTTTTGTTTGTTTGTTTTGAATGAGCCTAAAAACCAACATGCAGAGAAAGACATAAAAACATGCATGGTTTTGTTAAATGAGTTTAATTTAATGACTGCATCTTAAAAATATGATTCCAGTCCTACAGGGTAGAAGCACTTTCTGGACATTTCCATGTGACTGGTATGATATCTGGACTTAGTCAAGTATATTTTTACTCTGAAAGTAGGTTTGAGTCCATTTGATACACCTCTAACATGAAACAAGGCACATCTCCTGTAAGTTTCATGTCCAGATTATTTAGAGGCCTCTGAATTTGCGAATGTGTGAAATTCAGATGTGTGAAATGCTTTGCTATGAGTCATCAGAAAAGAGAACTGCCTTTAGAGCTCTTCATGATGCGTGCTTGTGCTAATGATGACGGGTGAACCTCTCTCAAAAGGCTTTGTTAAAATGACACACTTGTGAAGCAACACATGTCAACAGAAAAATGTCAACTGAAATGCTGTGACCAGCCCAACTTCTCACCTACTTCTACAGTAATTCTAACATTACTTCCTGTAATAGAGTAATTCTCAGGAGAATTCATGACTTTTCACAGTCTTTATCAGTTAATTTACTTAGTTAAGAATTTTTTCCCAAACCACCAAATTCACTGGCCAGGTTTATGCAACCAAAAATATTCATTGGAAGTTGTATGTCTATGTTGGGGGGCATGTCTATTGCTTTTCTACCTAAGGGGCAAAACTTCGGGGTTTTTTTCACAGAAAGCACACACCAAATATTTAGAGCAGTGACATTCCATGTAACAGGCTCTACTGATATATCTGAAGATTTACTGATGATTGGCACAAGTTTTCAGGAAACATAATGGTAGACTGGCCCCCCTGGAGTGTGTACCTCAAATGAACTCAGATGTAGAAACATTTTCTCTTTTCCAAAGAGAAAACTGTGATGGCAGCTGGATAGCAGGGCTGTTTCACACAGATGTTATTGAAAGCAGGGTTTGCATCCTAAATGCAAATCAACATATGGCATACTAGGTACAATTTTATTTTTCTATCTTTGCTGCTACTGTCTAAAGTTATTTATTGCTGGCAAGGCTGAAAGAGGAACAAACTAGAAAGTATTCCACAGCAAATGCTGTGTAGGACACAGGGATGCACTCTCTTTCAAATGGATGAAGTATTTTAAGATACCCCCGGTGTTCTACAAGTCTAGTGACACGGATCGCAGGTTCACGGCTCACCTGCCTCCCTGCAAACTTGGTCTGCTTCAGGTAACTGTCAGATAAGACTTGCCTGCATGTACTGCAGTGAAGTAGAGAACACTCAGCCATCTTCTGTTCCTCTTTGGTAGCAGATAATGAGAAGTGGTGATATCTTTCTGCTCCAGTTAGCTATATCCTGACAGAGGTCCATACTAGCGATCACTCAGGGAAAATAAAACCCAAAAAACCATCAGAATATTTTCTCTTTGTCTGTTGGATATTTTTCACTATACAACTCCTATCAGACTAACTGTAAATGTAAATTCTGTGTAATTAGATGCATTTTAACCCTTCTCACCAAATGCTTTTATCTCATCAGGACCAAGGATATCCCCAGCTGAGATAGCTTTATCATAAAAGCCTACGCAGCTGGGATGTTTCTGTGGGTTAAGGCAGTGCAAACACTTAACATACAGAGCCAGGTATGTGACAGGACTAATCAGTCAGAACTCGGCTTATGATTCCCTTGATCAACCATAAGCAATATACCATTTTAACAAACTTTACTTAGTGCTTTTGAAGGGAAATTCTCCATCCAGTACTCCTCCATCTCTACAGTATTGACCTCAGCTATAGATCATTCACACTTTCCACATGTCCTGCTCCACTCCTAAAGTACTGTCATAAGATGTCTTTTCAATCATTTGCCTTTCTGATTATACCAGATGAACTTCTCCAGACTTTGCCCTTTGGAAGATATCTCATTACTCTCTTCTTTGCTCTGAGGCCCACAGCCCTTACTGGACATCCAGCTCCAGTGTAGAAAAAAGCAAGAGGCTGTTGCTCTGCACCCTTCCTGCTCATCTTCCCTCATCCTTTCCAGCTTCTGCTCTTGGCTGCCATTGCATTTTCTTCCAACACTCTGGAAAACCTGGTAAGCTTTTTGCTTTTCTTTCGATTCTCTTTGTTTATGGTTTCCCATCTATTTACATCCTCTGGGAGACTCTTGCAAATACCTCAGTCTCTTATTCCCAAGTTCCTTACAATTCCTAATAAGAAAATGTGGGTATGAGAACATATTAATTCACTGACTCTTGTGCACTTTTAATTCTTCTGTATGTTTAATTCTTTCTTCCTGTATATCCAACTCTCTCATTTCTCTGTAGTTCCAGGGGAATATCTCATTTTTCATGAGATCCATGCCAAGAACTACTTATTTTAGTTCAGATCATCTGATTTTTGCTAATTACTTAAGGGAAAATGATCATGTAAGAAACACCTGGAAAGAAGTACAGATGAACTACTGGACCTCAAATGAATATTTCAGAATGCTATAACTGAGCAATGTACATTTGTGACATATCAAATCTAGTAATTATGTAAGTGCCAAAGTTAGATCATTTTATGTAAAAAGGGCTACTATAAATGTTACACTTGTTTCATTTAAAAGTACTAGAGGAAATACATGTTATTTGAGTCAAACACAGAGAATGAGAGACTTCTGAGGAAGAGGTAAATTACAGAAACAAATTCCAGTGTTGAGAATTACCTGTTGGTACAGACATTCCAACTGGAGTAATGAGGTCATTAATTTTATCTTTCTTTAGCTTCTATGCTTTGTGGGTTTGGTTTTTGATACATATTTGCGCAGTACCTAACTATAAGTGGGTACTTCTGTAAAACAGTTCACAGTTAATAATGGATATCTGAGGTGAGGCTAATGCAGGGAGAAGAAATTACAAACAACTCAAGCAGCTAATATGTTGACTATTAATTAACAGGGGTGATTCATTCAGTGTTGTAGCCAAACATAAAACCAGACTGGAAGATGAAAGGGCAATTTAGCAAAAGACTATAACTTACACAGTTATCAGCTGCAATGTCTGAGACCTCGAATACTGGCCTAATTACAGCTCATCTGAAAGGTATCAGGGCCTTATCCTCTACAGGAAGTATTACTAGAAAATTACCAGCCTTTCAAAGCCAGTAAGCCCATCTGCAGGTCCTATATCAGCTCACAGCAGACATATATCATTTTACATACGGGTGGTCTGTCATATGATGATTGCCTCAATCTTGACAAGAAAAAGGGTAGAGAAATTATCACTTTGTGCCGATATGACCACTTGTGACTTTGGCAGGTGAATCAGTACAGGTTGCCCAACACCAACTTAATTGCAAAAGATAACATTTTCCTCAGTTCTGCCATTTTCATAAGCACCAGCCACCATGCTTATCCTTTCTGTGTTAACTAATTCCCTCTCAGATTACGATTCCTGCCATATTTAGTCCACTGGGAGCAGCCATAGGTGACACTAATATTCAGTGGCACTGAATCTATTGAGCATTCCTTTGCACAGCAAAGCAGTGCTGAGTAGCACTCTGCTACACGAGTGTAGCTACTTGCAGCTCAGGTATTTCTCATTATCAGCAAGCACATCACCTTTCTACCCTTTTACTAAGGTAATATGTATATAAGTTCAAAGGCAAATGAAAAAAACCTCTTCTGTCAGGATACTGGTAGCCTGGATTATGAGCAGAAACAGTGATGAGCAAGTGGTTTGAATACCAAGATTTTACCAAGCTTAAAAAAAATAAGAAAGCTTTTGCCCAGGATTAGGATATTAACAAAATTAAATAGGATGATAGTGCCTCAGACCACAGCAGGGACAAGGCCAATTCTGAAGTCAGTTTCTAGGATATTCAAATCTTATCAAACCATCATTTTGATATTTTTCCTCCCCAAAGGCTGGCCATTAACCATCTGACTGAGGCACTCAGTTGAGGTATTGTAGATGGTCACAAGGACTATTTCTAAACTTGCTCATTTTGATTCTCTTGCAAAGGAAAAAAATCTCTGTTCTTGCCTCCCAGAATTCATCTGAAACAAAAAGCAGGAGGTACTACTACACCTACCAGGGCCAATGCTTACTCACATTTATTTACAAAACAGATGCTTTCCAAAAATAAGGTACAAGAAGGAACACAAACACCTAGTTGCAATATCAATCTCTAGGCTATGTTTTAAAATAACCTTTCAGTGTACCTGAATGTCACTGAAGCAGAAAAAAAGAAAAAGAAATCAACGACTACAACCTCACTTGAATAGTAAAGAACTGGCAGATGTGGAATTGGAATATTATAACTACTAAGGAGAAACAGTAAGTTTCTCAGTGTGGGAAACTTTTTTATTTGTGTTAATTATATTAATTAGAATTAGAACTTCCACCACTCCAATTTCTTGCAGCTGTGTTGTGCTAGCTGCTATTGTTAGCACTCACGAAAAATACTCCAACAGAGGGCACCAAGAAAATTACTTACAATCTGAACACCCACACAATCCTGTCACATTGGAAAGACTGCAGACAGCATAACTAATAAAGTTATTGTGCTATTTTGAAAGAATAATAGCATGTTTGAAGAGACCACATTAACCCTGTTGTAAAGTATTGATTGCACTCTACAGTAAAGGAAATGAAACAACAAAGACATAGTGTTTTAATTCTTTTCCTGTTTGCTCTTGCTAGTTTTACTCTTTTTCAATTTACATCTATATTTGAGAACACAGAGAATGTATCACCTATGGTTCACAAAGGCAGTTTTATTTTCATAGACAATTTTTCAGCAACTTGATGTTTTTAAGATTATAGTTCAATTCAAGCAAGTGGTTGTGAATATGAAAGAAATTCCCATCTAAAATTGCTTGAATCCAGTTTATCATGTTTCCTTATTTTTTTTTTAAAAAAAGTCAATTAAAATGTCAAAATATGTCAGTTGATTGGTTCTGGACATTTCAGTTTAGATATGTTACCAAAGAAAGGTATAATTATCATTTCAGTCTCTAAGAAAATGCTCTAATTTCATATCAGTTCATTACAAACAAGCAAAGCAAGTAGTGCCTTCTGCAACAATTTGCTGCTGTTTTGAAAGCACATCTGCTTGCCTACATCTAAAATACAATGCCACAGTATAAAACTGTTATAGATCAGGTGAGGCAAATATTCAGGATTATTTTAAGATTTAACATTTTCACAGCATTTAAAGCACTGGTCCTCTCATTAAAATATTCAGATTCAGTTACTTCTATTAGATTTGTTTAAACCTGATAAAAGCTACTTTCTTATTCTGTGCTAAACTGTGAATTTAAAGGTAGAGGAAAACTGAATTAGCAGAGAATGGTGAACAATAGGAACATCATCTTTTATAAACACCAATACATAAAAATCAGTTATCACTCTCTCATATTGTGAATGAACAAAATTTTTAATCAGTCTCTGAGGTGATTTCATACATATAAAATCGCTTTACCTTTTTTTTTATCTCTTCAAATAGTTCTTTTAAGAGCATGATTCCTGTAATTGCATTTCCTTCCTTTTCTATGAGAGTATCTGTAAAGACATTTGGCATCTCATCAGCAAAAACAGCAGATGGAGAAAGGCCTTCCTACGTGCTCTGTCAAGGGAATTGCAAGTTTAGGTGGGGTTTTAATAGACATCAAGGATTTAGTGACATGCCAAAGATTGCATGCCTTCACTGTGCTTATTATTTGTGCCTTTCTCTTTTAATAGAAATGAAAACAATTACTGTGCAGAAAACATTTAGCTTCTCTCTGAGAGTATCATAACATATGGTATGGGGGATGTATAGCTGACAAAATGAATGTAAAAATGAAGCACATACACTTCAGATGATGCTAGTTGAACTAAATTTATGCTTGAAATTTTAACTGAACTGATAGAAAAGTTTACAAATAGCAAAAAACTTCCTATGTAAAAAGCACTTAAAATAAAACATTAAAATACTTCTTAGTGAGTTTGGCTTTATTTAAAAATGGCCTTGGGGACCAAAGAACATTTAAACAGACAACTAAGCAGTAATTATAACAATGAAAATCAACAGAGTTTTTCCAAATAACAGTCTTGTTATCACATGATAGCACATGAAATTGCAAACAGAGCACACACTTTTCTCAGTTACTGGGAAAAGAGATTTTCCTGATAGGACATGAAGTTCATAGATGAGGCATGACGATATTTGTACTGGCCATTCAAGGAGGGGGGGAAAAGCCCCTTTTGGTAGGAGAAAAAATTCGCAGCTTATATCTTGCATATTTCTCAGGGAGACATTAAAAAAAACATGTGTCTGTTGACTTAAATCCTCAAAAAATTTCCCAAAAAACCCCCAAGCTATCCTGAATTTGCACTTTCTGTGAGTAGGTAAATGTGCTCCCAGAAAGTTCATTAATGTTCTCAAAATCCTACAGGACATGAAGTCAGTGTCAAAATTCTCCATCAGGCATAGATGTGAAATGCTTGGGCTGGTACAGATTCTGGAGCTGGATGGAAAGATTTTGTAAAGGGCCTTCACCAACCTAGTCTCTTTCAATCTTTCGTGGTACGAGTTCCCTCCTTGTCTCATAGAACAGACAGAATTTCTGTCATGCTCTAGTATTCAGTGAGGAAATACAGAAATAAGAGAACTCAGCATTAGGTAGACCTTCATTGACATGGTGACAATATTCACATCCTTGCAGCAAATGTTATTTGTAGGAAGTGGGAAAACAGAAAGAAAAAAAAAAGATTAAATGGGATTTTGGAACTTTGGCAATAGCGTAGCTTTGAAATATTAGTTACAGAGTTATAAAAGCACAGGGGAGCTGTACCAAGAACATTGCAGCTGCAGGAAGGTCTCTTGAATCAGGTTTCAGACAGCTCAGTGTCTGGTTGCAGAGGGGAGAAACACGAGCTATTAATTGCAATATTAATCATATATTACCATTGTAGTATTGCAAGGGAGTGTGTCACCTCATGTCCAAGACCAAATGTCAGAGATTTCTGCAACTGCTGAATTCCTCGCACCAAACTGCTACAGAACCTTATCTTCAGGGGGAAAAAGGTAAAGGTATATTTCATTTGGGCTGCCTGAGCAGATCCCTGACCAAAATTCTCTACAGTCACATAATTTTATACTCACTTTCTGAGTACTAAACACCAGACATAGGGCACAAAGAAAGGTCTTCAGGAGTTTCTCTGGTAACCTTTCCTTATGCATGTTTCTTCCTGACTTCTCTTTATCTTTGATCTCAAGATTAGTCCAGCCTTGATATCATCCTCTCCCCAGAATGATGATTTTATTTTTGCTTCCTTGAAACAGGAATGTGTTAAGAAACCAAAAATTTGCATTTGTGGTGTACCACTTTCCAAAATGATAATAAAGCATTTTATGATCTGTAAACCTCCTAATCTATACCTTTGAAAATATTTTGCAATGATCAGTGTGCAAATAACACCCTCACATGTTCAGGGTCTTCTGCCCAGTACTCCCAAACA